>JAYMFT010037472.1:0-30354 GCA_038088735.1 Panulirus argus | reverse complement strand
ATATATATATATATATATATATATATATATATATATATATATATATATATATATATATATATATATATAACCACGAACAAATTGAAACGCAATAAGTTCCCAAGTGCACTTTCGTGTAATGATCACATCGTCAGGGGAAATACAAGAATGAGCCAGAAGACGTAGAATGGTCAGTTAATATACAAGGAAGAGACGCAGCTAAGATGGTGGTGGTCGGGTCTGATTGCAAGACAACTGCTTCTTCATATACAAGCAACAGCGGCTTATGACTTCATAAATCCTATTCATCTGATGAGCTACGTCAAAGCTCGGGAAAGAGATTACTGGTCATTGAAAATGTGATCCGTGGGACTGGAAAGACTAGTTCAAGGACACAAATAAAAACATAGTACAGTGCCACACTCACCAGCCACTACTACCGCCAAAGACCTGAGCTATTAACGAACATCACCGCCAACTACCACAGCAATCAACGAACACCATCGCCAACGACCAAATTCACCATCGAACTCCACCACCAACGACCACAATCACCATCGAACACCACCACCAACGAGCGGAGGCATCGAGAAACACCACGATCGACCCTACAGTTTCCAGGTTGTTCGACGTTTCGTTGTCAGCCTGCCTGCATGAGGCGTCATAGCCTAGCCCTGAAGAGTGCATGTACAGACTTAACACAGTGAGGGATGCACACGACGAGGCGACATGTTGGTTAACTTACTACGCTGTTTAATGTATACTGGGCAGGGAAACCGAGAAAGGCGTGTTGGTGCGGTGTGCTGTGGAGAATGCGAGAGGGCGCAAGTCCCCCGGGATGTGCGATACAGCTCCTCCCTGCGACACACACACAAACACACACACATAGCCTAGCCTCTCAAGGCTAGCATACTACACATAGCCTAGCCTATCACGGCTAACATACCACACGTACCCTACTCTCATACTGTCGTATAGGGAGCCTACTCTACAAGCTTGAGAGAACCAGCCTAGTGCACAGGTGTGGTACAACACCAAGGCTAACCCTGGAGGGAGCAGGTTCACAAGTCCTGCCGGCTTGGTGAAGACTCCACATCCGCTCCAGCCAGTGCAGCTCTGGCTCGAGGCTACACCAACAGGTCTAGCCCAACGCCTAGCCCTGGTACCATCCATAGCTCGAAGTCTATCCCCACAGAGTCTGGCTCAGTTCTCACAAATCCCCTAACCACTAACTCCAAACGTCAGCCATTTGAAGACGATGGTACGATCCTTGAGCACTGAGGTACCACCGTTTGTTATAACAACCAGGCCTCTGACCCTAGGTTTTACAGATCAGGTCATAATATAGAGTCATCGGCTAATGTTCCAACCCTACCCCTCCGTACCTATCCTACAATGCCTTGTCCGATACCTTCGATTAGAACACTCTACAGAAATTACTTGCGTGAATCACAAGATTCAGCATATATCTCCATTTGAAAAGGAGAGACAAAGACCATCCAAACACATCGTCTTTCTGGTGGTGCGATACCTTAGGCCGATCTCTCAGTCTCTTAGCAAGAAGCAAACAACTTACCAAGGCTTACTATGATACAACATCGCTGAGATCAGCCCTTCCCACAACCAATTGCCGTTTAACTAAATGTGCAGCAGCTGTACTGCAGTATACACCGGATTAAACAACTGCAAACGTACTAATCACATCGATGATCACACTTTGGTTCATGTTTAAAACACGCAAATCATTAATTAACATAATTACACTCCCAACACTGCGTCATCTTATTAACGCGATACCAAAACTTCAAATGCAATAGCTTCAGTTTTCGATTTGTGAATTTCTGATAATTTATGGGTATGGAAGCAGAAACGAGAACTTCTAACCACAGAAATATATATACTCCAAAAAATTTAGTTTGTCCTCACCCGTTTTCTTTGGTAACACCACCTTCCATCCATAACGTCAGGACAAGGAATAAAATATAAGCATTTACTCATCCGATCCGAATACAGAGGTGTGTGTATATATATATATATATATATATATATATATATATATATATATATATATACACACAGTATTAAGTTTTGCATTAAAAAATGTAGGCTATGGTATACTGGTTGAAGGTTTTAATTTGTATAGAGTATAAACTGATATTTGTACAGTGCAGCTGACAGTAATAAGTTTAGCAGCAACTCAAAATATTTTGGAATATATATATATATATATATATATAACTTTGAGAACACATTTGTTCACAACTTTAGGATATAAATCATAAGGGTTTGTGTCGTAACCAGTGTAACATTATCATCATTATCATCATAATTAAACGTGTTCCCTGGAAGACGTGTGTTTAGCTGGGGTTCCTCAACCCCAGCCAGTGGCAGGGTTCGCATCCCGCCATCCCTAATTACTATGTATTTACCAAGCAAACTATTTGGCCAAATGTTTCACAGTTTAATGGAAGCCTCTTCGTCAATTAATGACCCTGTTGCTTGTCACCATGACTCTATTTGAGGCGGAGGCCAAGTCAAATTCTATAGCTGTTCGACGAGACGTGTTGTTGAACGAGACTGTTCCACCCGAAAGCATGGCTCTACGACCCTTGGCTATGATGACTTGACCATCACAACCAGTGGTCGTCCTGTGGTGTTCTGCGAGTTACAGAGGTGCATGACACTGCACTCCTTTCGGCCATTGTTCCCATACGCTTCCTTGACGTGGTATTTGTGGCATTGTTAAGCGTGTCCACCACAATCTACAGTGAAAATAGAAATATGTAAACTTTAATCACACTTTTCCGATGGGCTAAATACCTCTCACAGACGAAACCAATACGCTCTGCCGTGGGGTAAATGGTCAAGGTCAAGTGGAAAAAAATAATGAAGAATGCTGGTGAAATGGTCTCCTACTTCTGTTGCATTATGAAACACAAGATGTGCTCAGACGCGTTCCTCTAAACATTACCTTTGGCGGTAACGGAACACATATTTAAGGAACTGGGCGCAACTCGATATCAAGAAGGAACAACTTTAATTGTACCAATCTGTCCAATATCACAGGCGGGAGGGGGGAAGGAGTACCGTAAACTTCACCACTCTAGAAGCCTCACCAGGAGGGGGTGAAGTACCGTAGGCTACAGCACCTGGTGTTGGGGTTGAAGCGTCACCATAGGCAGGGTCCTGAGGTAACAGGCCGGCCAGATGCCCACCATCGTGGCATGGCTGATGTTGGTAATGACCTTCCACATTACAGGGTCAGCCCCACCACCCCAGCCTCCCTACACAACCACCATCTTACATAAACCTTCTGCTGGGTACTAACTGCCAGTTTTTTTTTTCTTTTACAGCATCCTAACGTTAAATGTAACTTATCCCGTTACACATAAAATCCCATACGTGCTTCAGGCAAGGTGCCTGTGTATCCACACCAATCCCTGGCTGACTCGCATCCATATCATGGTTCCAGTTCACTTTCATGATACGAGTGTCGCGCCAACGCCTCAGAAAATGATGCATCGACACACAGGGGTCCACTTGACATCCTGTAAGACACTGCCATACAGTTATACATTTTAACTATAATCAGTCTGGTCTCATCCTTTAATCAAAATTGACAAGATGTACTAACAATTAAAAATAGTTTATTGATAGTAAAAAAAAAAAAATAGCGCACGACTTCTAAACCTGATAAATCAAAACTGATAGAAGAATTTGTAATCTATTGAGACATGTCTTAAAAGCATCAGTATTACAACTCATTTTCCTTATGGTGACGAAACATTTCGACGTTGTAATTCAGAAGACATCCAGATCTATATAAATCCTGACAGTTAAATCCTAATGTAGAGATACAACGCAATGCCGAACACGTGGGGGTTCGCTCCCGGGGTCCGTTATATATATATATATATATATATATATACCCCGCTGACCAAAGAAGGGTGGACTGGACAGTGCCCCTCTTTGTACACTGGAAATGGGGTCAGCCCTTCGGCCACCTGGTGTTATCGTCATCTTCAACTCCTGCCACAGGGAACCAAGGCAGAACACCATCCTCACCTACCATGCTTCGTCAAGTATCGCCATCGGCTGTGTCGGTGTGAGTCGTGGTGTGTTTGTATCTTCTACTGTGACACGTGATTCACAAATCTCCCACTGCAATGCAAACGTTGACGGGCTCAGAGACAAGTGGTCCAATCCTGACACCTCTGCTTTTGTCTAGGTTGTAGAAGCGTAGCATGTACTCGGTCCAGCGCGGGAGTCTTGCCGACGTACTTTCTGTAACGCCTTCTCACTCTCACCTGTGACCTCCTCGTGCCACCCACACCACCAAAACCGCTTTTACCTCAGACATTCTTTTTTTTTTTTCTTTTTATGGTTTCCATTAATCTCTCAAAATGTTCCCTCCGTCACTCGACGTTTTCAGCAATCTATGACGACGCTATCGTTCTCTTCCTTCGTCAGCTGCCTTCCGTCACCTCCTGAACTTTCGTCATTTCACTCTAGATCTTCCGTCTTTACTCAAGTAATCTAACGTAATTAAATCTTTTCCGTGGTCTTCATACGTCTGCACAAGTATCGTCGGACGTCGACGGTTCTCTGGGAACGCAAGGCTGGTCTTGGGCGCCATACTGCTTTGCAAGGGTGACAAAGCGCTGCGGTGTTGACCCTCGCACGGCAAGTAGGGCAGCCGAGCCGGGAGCAGTGAGGCTGGAGGCGGTACATGGGAGAAGCTGGACGGTCCTCCTAGAGATAGTCTGGTGGCCCACCTTACCACCTTCTGCACCTCCACCAATCAACGTTTACCCTCTATAACACACACACACACACACACACCACAATCGTTTAAAATGAAAATAATCAATATACACATACAAACACATTCATATATACAGACAATGTTGGGGGAGGAGCGGGAGAGTGCGCGGCACTGATGAGGGTACTGACACCGTTATTACAGCAGCCCCGGTACACCCTGGAGAAAGTACTGGAGGGCAAGAAGCTTGCGGGAGGGGCCAGATGAGGCCGTCTCGCCACCGCTTCTCTCGCTAAGGCTACACCTTTCCCTCCCCTGAACACCGTCACTCGGCGGGGGGAGGGGAGGGGGGGCGGTCCTGAATCAATGGCATCCTAATCGTAAAGAGGATCCAAAGGCACTGGTGACGTAAGAGTGCATTTGGTCACGACATTTGGACCCAACACACCCTGGACCAGCGGCCGGCAGGTTATACCTCGGCGTTCCTCCATAACGTCTGCTTGACGCAGGTACACTCGCAACACCCATCTACCAAAGTCCCGTTTTACATATACCCCGCGTAGGTTCCCCCCCCCCCCAGTCCCCTCCGTTAACCACTTTCGTGACGTTGTTGCTCTGACCAGAGGCTGCCAACCTTTTGGGTCATGAGAGAGGATGAGTGTGCTGCGAGGGCGGCAACCCCACAACCCTGCAAACGCGTCCTTGTACCACATGATCACCGCCACTCGTCCCACTGGCACTCACGCCTCACCCTCTCCTCCTAAACCAAGGCGGCACCGTCACTCCCAGAGGGGCCGGCCCTCCCTCCCCCCCCCTACCCCCAGAGAGAACCTTCCTACTGCAACCAGCCAGCCCCGCTCCCCACCCCAAGAGTCAGGGGACGACACGTCACCCCCTGGGGAGGTTCAGCCCTCCTCCGGCCCCTGCGAGGACCTCCCCCCTTTTTTTTATGCGTGGACCCAGCCCCCCGGGGCTGGGGAGGCGGGCGGCGGCGGCGGTGCGCCACATCTGCGCCAGTATCAGGTGCTGGTGAGCGATAGGTCATTAATCTGTGCTGTGGAGACTCCTCCTCTCTCTCCACCACAACCTTATAGCTTACCACACTACACCACACCGCCCCATACCATCCCATACTACACACCACACCACACCATCCCATTTTACACACCACCACTCCATCCCATACTGCACCACACTACTTGGCTTACACACCACACACAATCCAAGGCTTGCAGCCGACCCCACCATACTATCAGCTCCACCACAACCCTGTTCTTACTACCGTCTTCTCCATACCGCCACCTCAGTCACACCACAACCCCAGGCCTCACTGCCAACCCACCAGCCGCCCACACCATGTGGGGGGACCTGACCACGGCAACCACCCGCACCACTGCTCCCACGCCACTCGCGACCCGCACCACTAATCCCCACGCCTCCCGCGACCCGTACCACTGTCGCCCCCCCCCCCACCACCCCGCGACTCGCACCGCTGCTCCCTACGCCTCCCGCGACCCGCAGCATTGCTCCCCACGCCACCCGCGACTCCCATCACTGCTACCCACGCCTCCCGCGACCCACACTACTGCTCCCCACGCCTCCCGCGACCTGCACTACTGCTCCCCACGCCTCCCGCGACCTGCACCACTGCTCCTCACGCCTCCCACGACCCGCACCACTGCTCCCTACGCCTCCCACGACCCGCACCACTGCTCCCCACGCCTCCCGCGACCCGCACCACTGCTCCCCACGTCAGCCTTTCTTATATGTACAGCATCTATCGGCAGGTGCGGATGCGTACCTCATCCGTCTCAGAGTGTGAAATGATTATTACGCACCCATGCCAGTTCACACGTAGCGTGTGATTACTATTTGTGTGTTGCGGGGAGAGAGATCACACTCGTGTTGCCCAATCTCTCAAACCTGTATACATGTGCCATGTGTTTCTTAAGTGTACACACACACACACACACACACAAGCCTAGGCCAGGTGTGTGTGTGTGTGTGTGTGTGTGTGTATACATATAGAATCAGGGCAGCCGAATCTAATACAAACAAAACGTCTGTCGATCTAAGGGCAAAGTGTCCATCACAGAGTAGGACAAAATTAAAAAATAGAACCAAACGCTGAATACACGAATAACTGGAAGTTAACACAGTAGATAAGTAGATAAGTGGGACTCTATATACCTAAGGTCCATTAATATCTCAAATAACGAAGTACGTTTATCAGTTCTCGCTAAACACTAAATAAATAAAAAGAACGGCCACGCTAGTGTACAATATTGTATTTTTAATCTCCGGCAGAAATTAGTGTTGAAGGACAAACAAACGGAAGCGTTCTATTTGTCCAACACTGAACAGTAAACATTCGCAGCTGAGGCTAAATATATATAAAAATAATTTGTATATACTGGTAAAAAAAAAAGGGGGGGGGGCGTTGCATCAATCGTATGTAACTTCACAGAAAACGGAAAATTTTCGAATTCTTCCTCAAAAATCGCCAGGTTCCCGCCAACACAACTGCCAGCTCGAATCGTTCTCACTTGTCTACACGTCTTTAACATCGACCTCATTATCTTACCCCTACAACTCGACCTCGCTTCGACTGCTGCATACTCGTAGCCACGTCGTGGTGTCTGCCGCCACAGACAATGCGTCTGCCTCGTCGAATACTAAGTTTCCCTTCTTCAAGTGGTTCCGTTCGACTCCCGTCAAAAGCTTTATGCTTCCCAAGGATGGCGGCCGCATGCCTGCAGGCAAAAGGGGCCTCACGCGAGGCTTAATGTGTAGCCAGGGGTGTGTGCGAGTGTGGGAGCGCTGAGCCCCCCAGGAGCCGTGCGTGCGAAATGTGAGCGGTGACCGCTCGCTGGCTCCGGAGGGAGGGGGGGCGGCAGGGGTGGAACAGAGGGTAGAGGGGGTGGGTTGGGTGGGGGGGAGGTCTCACGCCCCTCTCCTTTCCCCCACCCTGGGGTGGTGGCGAGAGAGGTAGCCTGTGTGGGGGGAGTGGGTAAAACCCCTTGTTCCCCTCTCCCTCTCCCAGCCCCAAGGGATGGGGAGAGGGGGGGGGTCACACCCCTCATCCCGCCTCCCCTGGGGAGGGACTACCCTACTCCCCACCCCTGATGACTGGGTATCGGAAGCCGGAAGAAGTGATGAAACAGGCCAGCCATCTTCCCCGGCGGCGGCGGCCTGGAGACACTGGGGGCCTACGGCAACAGCAGCCGTGGAAGACGTAGGGACGACTGCCGTGATGGGGGAGAAGGAAACGACAGCAGTAATGGGAGCGGTGGGAAACGGCAGCAGCGATGGGGGCGGCGGGTATGACAACGGTGATGGTGGGCGCCGACGGCAGCAGCACTGGGGCGGCGCGGGGCGACGGGGCGGGAGATGGGTGCTGCTTGATGGTTCAATTTTTATTTCTTTCCAATTTTGGCCGGAGGGAGGGAGGGAAGGAGGGCGGGCGGGAGGGGCTTATTGGGCTGCGTCCCACGCCCTGAGTGGAGAAATACTTACATCACCCTGCCACTCACCAGTCGCAGTACATCACCCTGCCACTCAACAGTCACACTACATCACCCTGCTACTCACCAGTCACACAGCACATCAACTTGCTACTCAACAGTCACATGACAACACCCTAACAGTCACCAGTCACACTACATCACCCTGCCACTCATCTGTCACACTACATCACCCTGTCACTTACATGTCACACTGCCACTAAATATCCAGTCACATCTGTTAAGCAGGATCCCACTAATTACCAGAATACGTAACCTGGCTATGTTGAGTGGTTAGGCTAGGTTCGGTCATGAGGTTACATAGGAAACCTGGCTATGTTAGGTTAGGTTAGGCTCGGATAGGTGGTGACATGGAGAAGGAATGATAACACGAGACCTGATAGTTCAGGCCCAGGTTATCTGCAAGTCTAGTCTTAAACTGTGGCACAAACACGATGGGAAATGGTCGGCACAGGTCTGGTCATGTGTGCTTAACTCAAGTGGTTTTTTAGGTTTCAAATTAGCTGCTTGGGCTACGGGAAGGCCTGAGCGTAATGACGTGTAATGACGCACCAATGACGTCCCCAAAACTCGCGTAACATCATCACACACACACACACACACACACACACACCAACTGGGGCAGGGGAGCGGAGGAGGGCAGGGGAGGGGGGTTCACAGTGGCTCGTCTGGGCCTGCCTCAAGCACTGTGATGACGCGTGGCGGTAGCCATCAACCCTCGCCATCACCACTATCCTCACCACCACCATCATCACTATCTTCACTATCGCCACCACTCGTAAAACGGCGGCTCCTCGAAATACAGCGTGTATGGTGACTCTTGGCATTGCGAACACGTCATGCAATATCAAAAGGGGGGAAAAAAAATTAAAAACTTTTATTTTTATAAAAGTTTTCCGTAAGTAAACTTTGGTTTTTACTTCGCTGACTTATCAACTCGACCGATGTAATATCGCTATACACATTTTTGTTAGCGAGGGGGGTGGGGGTTAAGGGTGGGGGTGGGGGTGGGGGGTGGAGGTAATCCGGTGGGGGTGGGGGGTAATCCGGCCGCCCATAATCACCGAAAAAGTTTCTTACGAATTACGCAGGTGTTCCTGACGTAACGCACGGATTTCTCGGCTGCTCCAGCGAGGCACTAAGGAAGGTGCGAGTGGCGTGTATTCGCCATACACACACACACACACACTCGTGGTTTAACGGTGTGTGTTGCTGACCAGCCCTGGGGTCGGATCCTCGGAGTGGCAGTCGGCCTACACCCAACCAAGGTGTTCATCCTCTCCCTCGAGGCTGGTCGATCAATGGGTACCTACCTCGCTTAGGCTATAGCGTGCGTGTGTGTGTGTGTGTGTGTGTGTGTGTGTGTGTGTGTGGATACACAGTAATAAAGACATGGCACATATATACAAAAGAACAGGGCAACGCGAGTGTAAAACTGGCTTTCTCCGTAACACGCAAATAGCAATCACACACACACACACACACACACACACACAAACACACACACACACACACACACAATTTTGAACACTAAGGAATATAACGGGAAAATATGCACCATGCGTTATCACTGCCTTTAGTGATAAGCAGTGAGTGTCCACTATCTCCGTCACTGTTACTCACTCACTCGCCACAACCATCTTCACTGCCACTCGCCATCATCACTGGCATTCACCAAAGACGCCATCTGCCATCATCACCACCACCACCACCACCGTCGCCACCATCTCCAACACCACAGTCTTTACCATCACCATCATAGTCGTCGACGCCAGCAGTTCCACCACCATCGTCTCACCAACACTAATGTCGCCACCACCGGCACCATCACCACGACCGTCCTCACTACAATCACCACCACCACCGTCCTCACCATCACCACCACCACAATCGTCCTCACCATCACCTCCATCATCACCGCCGCCACCGTCCTCACCATCATCACCACCACCGCCGCCGCCACCGTCCTCACCATCATCACCACCACCACCACAATCGTCCTCACCATAACCTCCATCATCACCGCCGCCACCGTCTTCACCATCACCACCACCACCGCCGCCGCCACCGTCCTCACCATCATCACCGCCAGCAGGGAAGCGCCGCCCGCCCCTGCTGCCAAGACGTGATGGCGTAACAAGCTGGCGTCCTCTGGGGTCTGACCGACCAACCCACTCCGACACGCACGCCATCGCTGCCTCCCTCCCTCCCTCCCTCACATCACCCTCAGACCAACATGGTGGCGCTTCTAGGCAATAACCGCTGACTGCTTGGGGATCGCTGCGCCTGAATCTGACGAGTACGACTCGTGAGGGAACGAGACCACTCGACCAGTACGGGGGGACAATATTGGCAAAGGATGACCCACAGCACCACGTCTGCCGAGTACGACCACACCAGGGACGACCCACACCACCACCACGCCTCGAGTACGACTACACTAAGGACGACCCCACATCACGCCTGCTGACTACTACCCGTGGTCAAACTGAGGGGTCCACAGTCCCCCACCGTCCTCACCCTCAGAAAGACGTTCAAAGCCCTGGAAGCTTTACTAGCAATCATCATGGTCGCTTTAAGCTTAAGATTAAGCGTCAGCAAGGACCACACGGGAGCTGCACCAGTTACGGCGATACAGCACCTGCCAGAGTACGCTTAGGTTACAGTTACACGTCTGGCAAGTTACAGAAAACTGACCCCCGAGGAATCATTCCCAGTGTCTGACTTGTTCTGCAACTGACAAGACACTGTCGAGTGCCCTAAAACGCGCCCTAAAGCTGGCGATTTCTGGCCCCTACAAGACCTATGGCATCGAGAACTTGGCTCAAATTTTCGTCTTGATACAGGGTCCTCCGACGCTATAGCGAACATCCTACGTTGCCTTACTTTGTCTTACACCGATGCCGTCAGTGACCCCAGCCTCCTCATCGCTGTGTGTGTGTCTCCTCCGCCTACCACAACCTTCACCCTTGGAAATCCTCTGTCCAAATACATATCTCGGCAAATAAAGCCTCAAAACTAAACTAGATGCAATGGCCGCCATCAGTTGTGAACCCTGCCATAAATTTGACTGTAAGGGATGCATAAAAAAATAACCTTCATAAATATGATTGGAATGACGTACTGACGCCCTATAACACTTGCAATGGGAATACATCCCATGTGTACAGTTTTCGAAAATACGCGACAGCAACTGAAGACGTCAGAGCCCAAATCTCCCGGGAATAATAATAATGAAAAAAAAAAAATCATGAATGGAAACTTTATTTGTGTGTGTGAGAGAACGTGACGCACTGCCCACCGGCCATTAACATTTGTGTGAAGGTATAATCCCAGCTGTGACGAGGGAAAGGGGGGAGGGAGGGGGAAGAAAGGGGGGGGGGGCAGCAGCAGCCGTGGGTGGGAGGAGGGGGGAGGGCAGGCTGTGACACACTCCCGTGGGCGGCTCCGCGACGCAACGCCTGGTGGCGAGTAACATTTGAACGAAGCATCGTCTGCAATCACTTCTCCTTCAGCTTCAAAACTCATGGAACAGACATGAATAACATCATGTCCCCAGGTGTGAGTCGGGAGGGGTGGGTGTGGTGAGTAACTCTTCTTACCCAGTTCCTCCAGTGGGTCAGACCGGAAGATGCTTCAAGTAGGCGTGAGATGAGTCAGGCGAGGGGGACCATACAATACGCAGTGGGAGGGAGGGGGACGCGTGTCGCCACCAGCGGAGATCGTATGTTGGGTATTCCCACCAGGAGGCAATGACGCCTCCCAGCCCCTCCCGGTTGTCTGTGTACGTTAGTTAGTGTGGAGCTGTTGGCACAGACGGGGCCTTCTGTGGAGGCAGTGGTACGCTCTTTGTCCACGGTACCTCATGTTACCCTCGTGGTACGCTGTTTGTACACAGTACCCCATGTAACACTAGTGGCACGTTGTTTGTACACAGTTCACCCTAATCGTTGCGCGTCCACCCATGTCTTGGCCAGTGTTGCGAGTCTGGCAGTATCAGATGTTAATCTTATAAATCCTTCGCAAGTGCTCTGTGAGACCGTCTGTTCTGCACATCAATTATTTTGTCTGTAATAAGCATTTGCCTCCGCATCATTGTACACATATCCTCATGCGTAACATTAATTATACAGGTTCTGTTAAGAGCTGTGTGTCTCCACTGACCCCATCTCATTGATTGGTGAATAAATAACGAGAGGCAGTTGATGCCGCCTTGTTATAATCTGATCCTCAGCTGACACGATGAACATGTAATAACATCCGTGCACACACAAGTGTCATTTCCCATCGCTGGTTTCGACTCGAACGCTTTTGTGCTCGAATTCACCACAGTACATGCCTCCCACCCACATCACCACAGAAATACTTTGACTTCGAACAGCTAGACAAAGAAAAAATAGTCATTTCAAGTGTAAAAAAAAAAAAAAGATCAATTCCCTCACTGGTTCACAAGACACGGAGAGGCCAAAAGAGAGTGACGGACGCGCGTGGATGCTCTACGGCGGCCGCCTTTCACGCCAGTCCGTAAAAAAACATTGGAACAAGCAACTTCCCGCATCATAGTTACTGACCTCCACCACACTGGTAAGGACACGTACCACACCTGCTGACTGTAAACGCAAGCACCAAGACAACTGACTGTAACGTAAGCATCAAGCCAACTGACTTTAACACAAGCGTCAAACCAAGTGACTGTAACGCAAGCATCAGGCCAACTGACTGTAACGCAGGCACAAATCTAACTGACTGTAACGCAAGCACCCACCCAACTGGCCACAAAACGCAAGAACCAAGACATCTAACCACACTGCAAGCACTAAGCTTCAACACGCCTCCTGACCACAGCACCAACCCGGAGTCTCACCAGGCCAAATGACCACACAGCACAAGCACCAATCCTCACCACGCCCACCAAACGCAACAGGTGACACCAAAGCAACAAGTCTCCAACCAGCTTCTGTCTTGACGTGCACAGTGCACCTTATAAGGGCGCCACTCTCTCATTGGGACGCCTCCTTGCAAAGCGACCCAATCTTAATCGGACTATTAACACCCTCACGCGTACATCACGGTCACTCCTCGCCAAATACAATTAACAAGTTAATGTTACTTATCCTGTTAGTTTTACCTTTTCTAGCATGGGCCAATAGGCCTCTTGCAGTGTCCTCACTTCTTATGTTCCTATTAAGAACCTGCAACCAGTTGTACACACGTGCCGTGTCTGTCCTCCTCCATTCACGTACTTCCCTCAACCTCTGTGTTGACTTTTATGAGTTGTTTACGAGTTAAGGTCGTGGCTGTGGACCTTCCAGGGCTGTAACCTCTGACACCCTCTATAAGATGACAGGATAAAAGCTCTTGAAACATGATTTTGAAATTTAGGTGTACGAGTGTACGGGGGCGTCAGTGTGTCGGACGGAGTGCCAGCGCATCGGCAGTGTAGGTGGGTGTTGGGTGATGTGATAGTGTACTGGTGGTAGTGTACGTGGGTGGCGGCTAACTACCACTTGGTGTACGTGGGTGGCTGTTTTGTCTGCAGGTGGGAGGAAACAGGGTGTGGGAAAATGTCCAGGCTAGTGTAAGGCGACAGTGTTAGCGGGTAAGGTGGGAGAGAGCGAGACAGGATATATCAGTGGGTAAGTGGGTGGCGGGCGGTGAGGGTGGAGAGAAGGGGGCGTCTGTGGGTGGCGGGCGGTGCAGCGTGGCGGCGCGGCGGCAGTGGTGGTGGTGACGGGCTGGCGGCCGCCAAGCGTATTATCCGCAAACAGCTTTTTTCCCCGCGGCCTCCCAGCCCCCACCACACTCTCCTCCTGCCTGGCTATCACCCACACCGCCACCATACTCCCCACCGCAGCTCGCTCGTCACACTGGCTCCCATCGCCACCACACACTACCGTCACTACACTCTCCACATCACCACACAACACCATACCATCACCACTACACACACACACACACACACACACACTCGGGCCTCCGTGGTATGGTGAATAGCGTGGGTTCGTATGGGTTTGAATCCTGGGCGCGGCAGTCACCCCACACCCAACCTAGGTGTTCATCCTTCCCTCGGGGCTGGTCGATAAAGGGGTACCTACTGGCTTAGGCTACCGTGTGTGTGTGTGTGTGTGTGTGTGTGTGTGTGTATATGTGAGTGCTTAGAAAGGAGTGAAGACATGGGACATATATGCAAGGTTAAGAGAGGGGGGGCAACACGAGTGTAAAATCCTCTCCCCGTAACAAACAAACACACACACACACACACACACACACACACACACAGTAATAAAGAGTCAGGGAGCTGGGTAAGTGGTGATGGGAGACACCAGTGAAGGAGACAAACGCCCATCCTGTGGTACACCCGCCTCACCACCATACCCACAAATTCATCACTACCACAGGAGCAATCATGGAAGGGCTCCAGTGTGTGTGTGTGTGTGTGTGTGTGTGTGTGTGTGTGTGTGTCGATATGTTGGGGAAAGGAAACAGTCTTGATGTGGCTGCGGATCTGACCTGGCAGCCAAGTGGAGCGGTGCTCTGGAGACCTGACCTGGCAACCAGGCGAGGTCCTTTGGCTCACATTCTCACCTGGTAGACGGGTCAGGTCCAAGGGGCACGGCCTCACCTGGCAGCCTGGTGTGGGGTCTCCGGGGGGGGGGGGGCACTGTCTCTCCAGGTAGACAGGTCAGGACCCCCAGGGCATGGCCTCACCTGGCAGCCAGGTCAGGTGAGGCCCCCAGGGCACGGCCTCGGGAGATACGTCAGACCAGTGTAGTGCTGGTCGGGAGCGGTGGGCGGCCGGGGTGTCGAGTTGACGCGGCCTCATAATGGGCGAGAGCGCTGGCTCTGGCTCTTTGTCATGCAGCACTGCCACCGCCGCTGCTGCCGCCGCCGCCGCTGCTGCTGCTGCTGCTCCGATAGCCCCAGGGCCGTCGGTGCAGGTGGGCCTTGCCCCGCGCCCCCCGGGGTGAGGTGGACGGGTGGGCGCAGGTCCCAGCGTGGCCCCGAGGGAGCGCCTGGTCTGCACAAACAAGGCCCTCTCTCCCTGCCCTGCCCTGCCTCCCTCCCTCCCTCCCTCCCTCTCCGGACCCACACTCACGCCGCGCCCTCCACTAACGCCACTAGTCAGTAACCTCATCAGAGACACCAGCACTAAAACCCCACCTCACTCGCAACACTCATCCCGCTAGCAATACTGGGCTCAAAACTTAGCAACACGTAGGCAGACACGCGGACAGACGAGCAGGCAGGCACGCAAGCAGGCAGGCAGGCAGGCAGGCGCAGGCAGACATGCATGCATGCATGCAGGCAGGCAGGAGGAAGGCAATGAAGGTGGAAGAGTTTATCAACACAAGTGGAGCAGCGGCAGCATCGTCTCCAGCACGGATGACCCCCACCCACTCCTGTCTCCTCCCCGCTCACACACACACACACACACACACACACAGACACGCGCACACAGACACACAGACACACACACGACGGCGAAGCGTGTAGGGAGGACAGTGTCCCAGTTGTACGAGAACTGCCGCTGTTCTCCCCAGGATGTACAGAAGCAGGCCAATGGCGGTGGTGACGCCACCGGGGGAAAATCCGTCGTAGGGGACGGCACAGCAAGAGCAGCACAGCAGCAGCACAGCAAGAGCAGCGGGTGTGCAGGCAGACGTGCCGTCCTTACAGCAGTAACAAGACGGTATTTCTCCTTCAACCCTCTCCCGCCCGGCCACTCGCCCGCCGCACCGCTCACCAATTACGCTTGTGTAAACAGATCCTGCCCACCACCACTACCACCACCACCACCACCACCACCACTACCATTTACCACCCGTAGCTTACACCACCACCACCACCCATGGTCTTACACCACCATTCCCACCGATAACACTAAAGTTATAGCACCGCTATCGTCACGTGGGCGTCGGCACTAACACCATTCCTGCACCGCCGCCGCTCACACCACGTCTACGCCAGGCCAAGACGGCGGCGAACGTATCACGTACACACACTCCCATCAACCAAGCCCGAGAGACCGTAGCCATGCACGTCAGCCTTGCTTCCAACACCCCGCCTCTCTCACTAGGCCCCCAGCACCACTCCTCTCCCCTCCCGTGCTGTTCAGTCCACCAAGCCTCTCTCTCGTGTCGCTCTGGACGACTGACTAAAGATGGAAGGAACGCGTCGCTACCCATCATTAAATCCTGTAAGATATTGTCCCTACGTTCTTCGCAGACTCATGACACCTGGACCACCCGACACCTGAACCTGAAAGAAAATTTACGTCTTTCACTCTTGCCAAACGCAGATTACGCCCCCCCCACCCAGTCTGGTCTTCCTCCCTATTTACCGCGCAACGGGGACTGCCCGAAAAGGTGCTGAGAGAAAGGCTATGCAAGACCGTCCTCGGTCCCTCTCACACGACTGATCATCAAGAGGCGACCAGCACGATGGCCTCCCTGACTCTTGCAACCATCACCTGGGCCTCGTCCAACAGTTTAGAAACGAAGCCACCGCGACATTCTCGCCACCGCCACCACCTGCCATTTGAGATCCCTCGTCCCCAATTTGTAGGTCTGCACCACAATCGCGTCGAGTCCATCCCAGCTCATACAGACCGCTACAAGAACAGTCCCACCACAACCACTGTGAACAGCGTCGATAATCAGCGGACTGCCACTCCATCAGTAGACTACCTACCCAATGTCTGTGTAAATACTGTCATTCAGCTCTTCCCACCTAAGCCATTCCAGGCCACACACCACCTAAACCAAGCCAGGTCACATACCACATAAACCATTCCAGCCAGCACCCCTCATACACCATGCCAGGCCACACACTACATAAACCATTCCAGACCTCACACGACTTAGCAACAGGTGCAGACAACAAGCGCTACCTGGGAGAACGACACTTGCATACGACGGTTGGACGACAAAGAATGGATGACGGAGCCAACGAAACAAATCCTTCAACACGTACAGTACAAAAACAGTACCTGTTGGTGGAGTTGCTCTCTCCCGTAGGTGCTATGAAGCGGAGTTCTTCCGTCACACACGTCCCTGGAAATGCAGCTTCCCTTCCCCTCGTTTATGTAAACAGGGTAGAGTCCCTCCCTCACATATGAGCGTCCCACCCCCTTATACAGTTACCCCCTTACGTATCTATCCAAAAATACTACCTCTCTCCCTCCCCCTTACATAAAGTGTAACTCAAAAGTCTAGACTCGGGAAGAACTCATTACTTACCTAGCTTAAGTTCACCAAATGTTCGAATTGCATGACATGAACTTGCATACTCACACCCCCAACAAGAAGTTCTGTATATGTATGTGTTACGTTATACCTACTCTGCATTCCACAAATACCGTCAATAACAATCCTCCCTTTCAGACGAGACAAATACCCTGGTACCACAAGAACCCACCTGTAACCCTCCTATGTTGATGTGATGTACCCACTGCACGTTCTATCTTGCCTCGCTGTCTCTAGGCATGTACCCTTGATCCATACTATCACTGACAATGCTCTATCTCTATACAACCGACAAATAAGTGTGTTGAAAATGTGTCAAATCTCGATCTCTGTAGGGCTTGTGGGTGAGGGTACGGAGCTCAAGTCATACCGTTTGAGAGTTCCAGGAAAGGTAAACAGGGAATTCTACCTGTAAGTCCGGAGTTTTGAGACACTGTATATATCAACCGCTAAAATTCCTGCCTCACGCATCCACTGGTGCCCCCAGGGAGAGTCATTCTCTCCAGGTAGTCTGGCAAGACGACCTTTTTGATGTTAGGCAGACAACTGCCGTGACGCCATCGCCCCCCCCCCCTCACACTCCTCCGCACTCCCTGCCACCTGCATTGTTTTTTTTGTTTTCCGCAAAGCGCTTGCCCAGTCGCTACACCGGTGACGTCACACTCACGGGGCCTTGGTAAATCGTGCCAACTTGGGAGCACGGGCTTAAGTGTCCTTACCTTGCCAACTGGACAACAACACATCTACATATCCTTATCAATACATGCACACAAACACTGTATATATATATATATATATATATATATATATATATATATATATATATATATATATATATATATAAACAAAATATCAACCCAGTTCAGATGAGACCAGATAATATTAACAGGAACGAATGAAACAATTAACCTCTTGACCACGTCGCCATGACCTCTTGAGGCTGACCGTGCACCCCAGGGTATTCTGGCCAGGTGAAGGGCTATGCGTTATCATACGCCAGGGCGATAACACATCGCTAAGATAGGGGCGCAGCGCTGCCCTCAAGAAGTTCAAGTTTCACCAGACCGGCCAACTCCTGGGGTAGATCCAAACGTTTTCTGTCACATGCATCGTTGCCAAGCATTGTATTTCATCACACGATACCCAAACAAGAGAATCAATGAGTCTATGATATACAAAATACAGCCAGAGCATAAATGGGGGTGGAGGGTACTTTAAAGTTCGTAATTCTCTATAAGTAAGCATATTTTGCCGTTGATATGATTCATACGTCTGACAGCAAGCAAAGTTCAATTGGCTTCGAGTACACTGTACTACCTGTGGCTACGGTATACACTTTCATTCGTCAGGGATTAAAGTTTTTTTTATCAGTATAGTGAAAGGTTAGGTTAGATTTAGTGATAATTTTTAGTGTATATTATGTCAAGTGTTTAGGTTAGGTTACGTTACGTTAAGTGATCTGGCTAGTCTTGGTGTTGAGGTTGTTAAGCAGTTACCTTAGGTTCGATTAGATTAGGTGTAACGATGTAAAATTAACGTCCAAAAGTCATGCAAAATAGGTTGCAACCTTTCAGGCACAACAAATAAAATCCCTCAGGTAAAGAAGACGTCAGCAACATTAATGTATGTGTTGCCTAAGTATGGTAACGCGCGCATCAGTATCTGAGTATAGGAAAGGTTAAAGTTGGATTTAGTTCAATAAAAAAATATCTTGCAAGTTAGAAAATATTATGATAAATAATAATATTAATAACATAACCAAACCTTATGTACTCTAGCAGACAGTTCATCAATGTACGGTTTTCAATAATATGCATCTCCAAAGGAACAAAGATGTCCATTAACGGATATAACCGTGCAAAGTATCTTATTTCTGTATACATATACACTTCTTAGAAAATTATAGTCAAGAGCGTTTTCCGACCAGGCAGCGAAGGTTCTGGCTGCCCTTCACTGCAACCAAGAAGGCGTCCAATCGTGACGTCACACCACAACAAAGTCAAGGGAACATCCAAACTCTTAAAGATTTTCATTTGTCTTCCTGACACGATCAAGATCTTTTAAGCTTTAGTATTTTGATCAGATTTACTCAACCGTTCAGAGTTGACAGCAGCATCATTTTCATCAAATGATTACTATCTAAGTTTTATATCAGAATATAAAACAAAGGTTGCCAAAGAATTTCCCACAGCCTCGAGGAGAAAGCAGGGAATACAATTTGAAATTCCACTTAACGTAAAGGTTCTGTATTTTACTCATATACAGTGAGAGAATCGTGCAAAAAGTACGAAGAGCATTTAAATGTACCCTGTACTTTAGATTTTATGAGTGAATTACTGATGAACTATAAATATCAAATAATTTACGCGTTTTCGACGAGGGATGGCTCCAGCGGGCGTTATTTATTACATTAATCAATTGCACATTGTACCGTGTGAGTATGCTTTCAATAGCTTGATAATTACAAATTTAGCTTCGTTCGGCTTAGCCTAATACTAGTCTCGCCTTGCCCAACCTGGACAGTGCATACACATTTACAACCTGTATTTTGTCAATTCTGTTTGGACATACTGACGAAGATACGACCCCTAAGCACGATGGTACGACCCTCGGGTATGATGGTGTGACCATCGACCTGAACATTTAACGCAGGAGAACACCTGCTCATTGGCGATGGCGGACAAACCAGCAGTCAAGTGCCATGCCGAAAACTATCCACGTAAAATACTACTACTACTGCTACTACTAATAATAACAATACTACTTGGTTTAATAAAAAAAAAATTGTAAGCAAGGGCTGGAAATAGAGACAACATTTTCTCATACATTACTAAACACTGGGGCTTTAAAACGGTCGTTTAACAAGCTGTATTTACACAAAGACAAATGTGGAAGTTAATACAGTGCACGAGTTATTGTTGATCACAAATGGACGAGTTAGGGTCGTTCTGATAGCGGTTAGTCTGGCCGCTGGGGACGTTTTGTCAACAACGCATCAAAAATTCCTTTTAAAAAACGCGATTTTCATCTAATTGTTCCTCCTCTCTTGCCAGGTGGCGCAGCGCCCCTTACCCCCACCTCAGGCAGCGTCGCTCCCCCAGCATGCCCCTCATGCGACCTCACCCCACCCCTTCTCAAAGCAGCTTCACTCCCCAGCACCACCCCTTCCCTCCTGACGTGACTTCACCCCAAACCCCCTCACGTAGCTTCGCTTCCCACCTCCCCTTTCTCCTCACGTGACCTCACCCGACATCCCTCACGTAGCTTTGCTCCCTATCATCACCCCTTCCCCTGACGTGCTCTCGCCCCCTTCACCCCTATTCTCACGTGGCTAACGGCCCCATCAATCCTTCCTCCTCACGTGGCCTAGCCCCAGCCACCCTTCCTCCCACTACGGAACTCTGAAGCCAAGCCTCATCTTCGAGTCACTTTCAAACTCGAAAAAAAAAAAAACTAACAATAAAAGACTTGGACGTTCGACCTCACATCTTCCCCCCCCCCCTCCCAGGGCGAGCTCCCACCTCCGAGACGCCGTCTCCCCCCCCCCCTTCTCCCTATCCCATCCCTCTCATCCCACCCTATCCCCTCCACAATATCCGGCTTCTCACAAACATCCAGAAGAAAGTTTATCCTGGCACACTCGGCGGAGACGCGCCCGTTCCTCCTCCCCGCTCGGCTGAGCCCACCCTAGTTGTCTATCCTCACTTTAGTTCACCTGGCTAAACCTGTCTCCCGTCTAACCTTCGTAGATCTGTCCCTTCTTCATTTCGCCTTACACTACTCGAGCTTGGCCCAGAGTGCTAGCCTAACCTCACATCCTTTCAACATAACCTAGCTTACCGGCCTATACTATCAACACGCTACCCCGGGCCTAACCTAGCACGCGAGCCTAACCTAAGCACCATCGTCCTTCACAGACACCTATTCAACCTAGCCTTGTTGGTCCACTCTCGACCCTTAAGTTCAACCATATAGCTCTGACTTGCCCCACACCATTTATTTTCTTCTCTTATATACTGACCGACATGGCACTAATATCCATGCCCCAATCACGGCCGTTTCGAGTGAAAAAAAAAAGTACATGAAAAAGGACGAAGAAATTAATCACAGCATCTGAGGCGCAGCCTAATCCCGTCTATCTTTAACCCCATCTACACCAGCCCTAATTTGGTCGACTCTGCCACCAATGTCGTAGCCCAAGCTACCCTATAAGATCTGTCCCGCACATCAGTTAAACCTTGCTAAGCCTAGCCCAGTCAAACCACACATACAGTACCTATCCAAAACTGCCCTAGCATCACTCTATCCTACTCTAACACAATCTGTCATCATATCTCTCAACTGTAGCCTGGCCGAGACTCGCAAGTATACATCACCTTAGCCTGGTGTGGTCTCGTCTTTGCTTAAACAACGTCATTCATTGAAGCCTAGTCCTCCCATACCCCGCAAACTATTCTGAATTGACCCGCTCCCATACATATTCATCCCACACATTCAGAGCATAAAAGACAGACAGTCTTTTATACCATGTTTACCCACACACACACACACACACACACACACACACACAAAACACATAATGGTGCACTCCTATTCTTTGTGAAGACGCGGAAAAAAAGGATACCCAATGCACAAGGTCCGGGAACTGGGTCACAATGGCCGAATCGAATCATGTAACAATTAACATGAAAACTGAACTAATCACAGCAAGCAACGTCTGGATCCTTTAACAGCAACTGGCATAAAAACGACTATAGGTATGGTACGTGAACCGAGGAAGCGGCTGAAGTTGCTCTTCCTTGGGGGCCATTATACTCCTTTTAATATTCACTGTACCTTACTCTTACCTAAGCTGTTCGAGTCTTACACTACCCTACAGCCTAAAGGAGCCAAGGTCTGTCCTTACACCACTCCACTTCAGCCTGGTATTCCTCAATCAACCCTTACGCCCATATACATGAGGCCAGCCTATCACAGCCTCGCTTAACCACTTTTAGTCTCACCTGACTCAGTCTCCTCGCAGTCTACGTAGTCCATCCCAAGTCACAAGGTGTGTGTACTGTACTGGTATGGTATGGACTGTACAGCAGTTCGTGAAGTACCATGAGCTACCAGTCATCCTCGGGGAACCAATAATCACTCCTTGATACCAAGACGATGTCGCTTTTGCTCAGATTTTAGACGTCACAGATACTGTCAAAGGTACAAGATATCTGTAGAGACTAACTACTCTCTGTACGAAAGGTTTGAAGACCATGGATTCAGCGCTTCACAGAGGAGGATGTACAACTGCTCCACACGGAAAGTGTGAGAACACACAATATTAAGTAAACAAGATAACACGATATTGTGTTCTAAGAAGTATACAAACAGACTAATGAGGTTTAGCTAAAAGATGATTTTTCATTTTCAGCTGCAAACCTCGTATTACTATACACGGACAAAACATTTCAGTTACAGCATGGATGGAGAGTACAAAACTAAGGGGTAAGTAGAGGCAAGTATGGAGAATACAGCAGGAACAATCCATCCGACGTAAGACGTTGAGGAACGAGACAAGGTCGCCCCTTGACAACTCAATCACTGAAGCCAGGATTCTAAAAAAAAAAAAAAAACAAACTTGGAGATGAACAGATTCCCAACGTCATCTGAGCATACGTTGGCACATGGTTTTAAGTGATAAATGGGCACCATCGCGTAAAATAGCGTGGCAGATACGAATAAATGGCAAAAGAAGGGGAAAGAATTTAACTTCCAGACGAGCAGCGTGGAACACCGAGCACACAATATCCACTGCTTTTATCGTTGACTGTTCTCGCTGTCCCATGGTGCAGTGCTCGCTCCTCTCCTCTTTTCCGTGTTCGCAGACGACACAGAAATCACATCACAATTTCACAACCGAGCAGGCCACTGGACTTACTTCAATTCATCTACCAAAGCTTACAAATATGACCAAGTTTACTGGAGAATTACTGAGAGTATCAGGATGTCTTATAACAACACGTAAAATCAACATCATGCACAAGGTTATATCTCACATCACAGTATAAACATCCTACTGAACACTCATATACAGGTACCTACCGACTCAACACCCACGTACATGCATCCATCAACTGAACTCCCACGTACCTGTACCTCCCTCCTGAACACCCACTTACAGGTATCCACTTGCTGAACACACAGGAACAGGCACCAACTTAATGAACACGCACGAACAGGTACCCACTCACAAAAAACCCATGTACTGGTACCCTCCTACTGAACACCCACGTACAGGCACCCACCTACAGAAGACCCGAGTGCTGGTATTTTCCTCCTGAACACCCTAGTGCAGGTAACCCACCCACTAAATAAACAACCAAGCACAGGTACCCATCCATGTAAAAGTACCCACCTACATAAAGCACCACGTACACGTCCCCTCCCACCACACGAAGCCTACAATGGAACTACAATACCCGGACAATGAATTATCAGACAATGATTCAGACATCTTGCAGCTCTCGAGGGAGGAAGACCTCTCCGGCGTGGCTTCCAGAGCCGCGCCCTTACCCGAAGCCACACCCACCTCCGTGTCAACAACCCCGCCCTCTCAAGTGGCCAGCACACCACATCCCTCCTGACCACTACAACTGCAGTCCTCTTACCTGGCCTCCACAACCTCCTCCTGCCTTACTTGGCCTCTCTCCACAACCTCCTCCTTTCATCTGGCCTCCACAACCTCCTCCTTTCATCTGGCCTCCATAACCTCCTCCTCTCACCTGGCCTCCACAAACTCCGGCCCTCGCACTTGGCCTCCCCGACACCTACGCCCTCCTACTTGGCCTTGAGCGTGGCCTCCCGCCCTCCCGGAGCAGAGGCTCACGTCTCAAATATCCTGTTGGTCTGTACGCCGGCGTCACACACGCCTGGCTACCCGCGCCCCCTGCACCACGTCTCGCAGGCGACCAACCAGCCCTTACCTCCCTTACACTGCCTGCCCTTATCTCCCTAACACAGCCTTCCCTTGCCCTCCTAACGCAGCCAATCCTTACCTCCTTAACACAGCCAGCCCTTACCTAACACAGCCTGCCTCCAGGCCGTGTTGAGGAAGCCACCCAACAGAGGAGAGGATCGAACCCAAAGACCGACCGCCATCACCACCACCAAGAAGCACCCTCTCCTGAGCCAGGGTCTGGGGCCTGTGGTGCGAGGAGTCCTTCTCCCTGGCTGCCTCCAGCCCCCCGCTAGTGCCTGTCTGGCCCCCAGCTTTCCCCTAGAGCTCCCCCGCCTTCCCCAGACGGCGTCCTTGGGTGTCCTGGGCCGCGTATGAGCCTGCCGTCGCCTCCTCGCTAAGACAAAATAATTTCGGGTCTCCCGGCTGGTCGCTGCCTCCAGCCTCACCAGCGCTGGGAGACGACCCCAATTACTGCCTCCTCCTCCTCCTCCTCCTCCTGTGTTGCTCCTCCTGCTCTTCCTGTTGCTGTGCTGCTGCTCCTCTTCCTGTTGCTTTACTGCTGCTGTTTCTGCTCCTTCTGTTGCTGTGCTGCTGCTGCTTTTCCTGTTCTCCTGTTGTGCTGCTGCTTCTGCTGCTCCTGCTGCTGCGTTGTTGCCGCTGCTCCTGTTGTTCTTGTTGCTGTGCTCTTGTTTCTGCTCTTCCTGTTGCTGTGCTGCTGCTGCTGCTCCTCCTCCTGCTCGCGCTAGTGGTGAAAGTGACGGGTGTGTGTTTGCGAAGCAGCCCCAGCGGTGAGCTCGATACACTACGGAAGGTGTACGACACAGCGAGTTTTTTTTCTTGCCTTTTCTACCACACACACACACACACACACACAGTCCTGTCAACACAGCCGGCCGCTGTGTTAGCTCACCTGAGTGTATTCCTCGTCCACGCTAGTCTAAATAAAGTGTCCGCACATTTGCGCCCACATGTGCACCGAAGTAGGGAAAGGGAGGGAATGAAGGGACACCTGTCCCCACGTAATTTGTCCATCCTGGCCGGAGCCAACGTGAGGAGAGGCCGGGAGGAGGATCGGAGCCTCACACGTTAACAACCTACACCACGCTCCTCGCTACGTTACGATATTAGCCTTCCCCGGGTCTGGCAACCGTTGTACCTCTGGTGTCCTGTGAGGCCCTACGGTAGAGCCTGGGCTCATCGTACTACAGGCAGGGTTAGCCTAGCCCGGCCCCAAACCTGCTGGTCACGGCTACCAACGTCATACACTTCGGGAAGCATGACGAGGTGGCTTTACCGAAGGCGACGGTGAGGTTTCTGCGACTCGCTTCAACGCACGAGTCGGGAGGAACCGCTGTCGACGAGAGTATCGGTCCTCCTCCCGGAGGCTGCTCTCTACCCATTCTGAACTTGTCTGATAAGGAGACTTTCGTGGGAGGGGAGAAAAAAAACAGGAAGGGAACGGGGGGAGGGAGACAAAGCGAGGCATTTTAATAACGGGGCTATTGAGGCGCACTGCGCACCAGCCTGGTTACGCCCGGCGGAGATTTCCGCCGCCGCCACCGCCGCTGCCACCGTCCTCATAACTTGCACCGCCACCACCACCACCAACATCGCCGTCGTCATCTGCGCCACCACCACCACCCGTCCTCCTCATTACGCCGCCACCGCCACCGCCGTCGCTTACAACGCCATCGGTCCTCGTCATTTCGTGGCGTGTACATCCGCGTCCTCCTACGAAAACGCTAATCAAGTACACGTGCGAATAAGCGTTGCTGGATGACATGGCTTTCAAGTGACGGATGCGCTCTTCACTACGCTCACCAAACATACACACGCCACAGCCCTGCCACCCTCAGCCCCACCGGCGTCCAGCCACGGCTGTGCTTCAGAAAGACGCGACATAACGCGGGAAGCGAGGCTGTAGCAACGTCAATCGAAGGGGAAGACAGAATCGGTGAGAACCTTCTCGCCCCCACTAGAGAGAGCCAGCCTAACCCTGCTCCCGCGTGGAGCGCAGTCTCAAAACTGCACGAGACCCATAAACGGGGTCCTTGGGTTAATCAAATGATCATAATTATGACCGTTATCATTATATATATACACTCGCGCTCTACCAGCAAAAAAAGAGACTCTTTAAGGGAAAAGTCGACTTGAAATCGTTCAAAATGAAATCTGTCCGACTGTGGTAGGGGAACACTTCACTGCCTCTCCCTACACTTCTGCCGAAGACGTTCATACGCAACCCCTTCCTCCGTCACATGTGCTGGCGTATAGTCAATACACCCAGACCTCGATGGGTCTATACATTGCCTGCCACCACAGAAACGGCGTTTACTCTAAGTTCCCGTACCGCTCACTGCTCCGTATTCAGCACAGAGGTGCAGGTATCAAAAAGGGTTTACGAAAATCTACGGAATCATCATATCAAGGTCTTCCAGCGGCACAATAAGCACCACCACAACAACGCCGAACCTGCGCGCGCACCGTGTTTACAGTGAAGGCATGACGTCACGTCCGGTCGCGCCCACCGACCATTCTTCTGGCATGCGAGACCAAACGGGGCCGTCCCCCTCCCCTCCCTCCAAGGCTGGCCCACCTCGGCCATGCAAGTTGCAGCACCACCCACCTGACGCCCCTGCCGATCCCGTCAAACTTTATAATTACCCGCTACTCCCTGCAACTCTGCGCTGGGCGACAGAAGGGCGCCATGCGCCGCATGCAGTAATTTTCAATCTTCTATTTCCAATTCTTTATAAATCTAATTACAAAGAATTTAAGCGTTTTAACAAATACCATGGGTGGAGGGTAACATGTCGAGGGGGCAGATGGAGCAAGCACAGATAGCATAGTGGGTACAATCCATCAACAAAGGAAGGTGACTTGTGGGCCCGAGTGGGGTCCAGGAACCCACAAGGTTCCCTCCCCCCCTTCGTGTCAGACAAGGATGGGGGTGTTAGTTAAATCTAATAAATGGTGTGTAATTACAAGAAATGCATAAAAGAGTTACACACACGCAAGCGTAAACACATGAAGGCGATGCTAAGACATGGAAGAAAATGGGAAGGAAAGATAACGCGAGACCTGATGGTCTACAACGGGATTAGTGTCCCAAATCCTGTGGTGTAAACAAGTTAACAAAGTAGAGAAGGCACCTCCTCACCCACCCACTCCCTCTGGCTCAACTGTCGACAGGAAAACGACGAGAAGGATAAAAGAGAACCATGCAGTATGGAGGGATATACTGCCGAGGAAATTCCGTAGGAAAGTGTGGAATGGAAAAGTTCCGCATCAACCTGACAACATCGGCTCTGCGGCTGGATTCTGAAAAATGGAATGACATGAGTAACGGCAAAGTCGATATTCCTCTTTTCAAATATCAGATTTCGGTCAGATATATTTGTCTGATCTTGATTTGACGTTATTTATAGTTCATGTAATTACTACATCGGGAAGGAACCGTTTATTCCACTGCTCAACCACTCTGAATGTGGAAAAAGAAATGTTTGTCCTCATTGGTATTATATTTCTGATCTTTTTATTTTCATACCACTGTTTCTTGTCACCGAATCTCTGTCTAGAGTAAAGAAACTCTCCTGTGTTGTCGATATTATGTAGTATTTTGTAAACTTCTGTCTGATCACCTCGGAGACTCTGGACCTTCGAGAGAAAATACAATCTTAGGCCTTTGAGTTTCTTTTCACGAGGCTTATTTCTGAGTGAAGGAATTGGTTTAGTTGCTCTTCTCTGAATCTAATCAAGTTTCTGTAGACCATTGGGTATGATGGCCGGGCCTTTCTTCGACCAGGCCCGCAGGAGTCAGGCTAAAGGCCATGTCGTCTGACCCAAGGGGTCGTACCGTTGTTGTCAAGGGTCGTAACGTCGAGCTAGGGGGTTGTATCCAGTGTGCTGAGGGACTTCAATAGTTCAGGGTATGAGCATCGACCACACAGACAACCTCCGAGGTGTGTCCACAGACGATCATGTGGCTACAGCACAGACCTGAGACAGGTGTCGTTTGCCTCAGCCGGATAGGAAACTGTTCAGAGGCAACAGGTGCAAAATACTCGGGATCTAACTCTCTAGGTGGACAGATGCCGTCCTCCGTCCAGATAAGGCGGCAGGTGAGGGTGCCTGAGGGCGGGAGGTGAGAGTGGCAGAGGGTGGGAAGTGAGGGTGCCAGAGGGTGGCAGATGAGGGTACCAGAGGGCGGCAGATGACGGTGCCACAGGGTGGAAGGTGAGGGTACCAGACGTCGGCAGGTGAGTGTGCCTGAGGGCGGCAGGTGAGGGTGCCAGAGGGGAGGTCTCCCGCGCCGGTGGGTCACGAGGAAGCCCCTCAACCTGACCCCTCGCGTCTCCCTGCTTTTCTTCCCCGGTCTTCTCGCCCTCCTGTTCTTCTACCTCCCCCTTCCATCAGCCTGTACCTCCCGCCCCCTCACCGATACCGAACAGTTAGGCCTCTCTAGTCTTCCTTCCCTTTATGTGTAAACTTACACCTGCACGAAAATCAGTTCTAAACTACTCGTGAAGACCACATCAACGACATCAAAGCCGTTTGAAGAGTCTCCTTACATGCTCGGCGCCGAAACTCCAGATGGGTTCGGATCGCTCGAACCCAAGTACCTGTCCCATTCGTAAGTCATGAGACCGTCTCGTGTAAGTTTCAGTAGCAGTTACGGCCCGTGATGAGCTCGGTCCATTCATTTTTCAGTAGCCCTTCCCGAGTGGAGACCATTATAGGTCCAGACCGTTTTTATATCCCCCGTTCCGTTTACGGTCACTATACCTTCCAGTTACGAGCTCTGCTGAGACCGAATCACGCGTCTCGGTAACAACGTCATTCACGTCCCCATGATGAGTTCAGGTCGTCTGAACTTCCAGTACGAGTGGCTGTCGCACGCCATAATGCGACGGGGGCTTGTGAACACACGGGTGCTCGAGGCGGTCCATCCCTCAAGGAAGAGAGATCCGAGGACCCCCCATGCACGAGTGTTGGTGGCATGTTGTTGCGCGTCATGACCCAGCCTGCCTCGTGCCCCCCTCCAGCCAGCACCGGTTGGGCCAGATGGCACCACACACCGGCGACTCCCGCCGCTAATGAGGGTCTCTCTCTCTCTCTCTCTCTCTCTCCCACTGCCTGGTGGCGTCTACTGCAGCTGATTCACTTCAACCACTCCTCCTGCATATATACACACACACACACGACAACAACCTCGTCTTCGACAAGGTCGACTGGGATGTGGATCACAGATCGACTTCGGGTTCGTAACCTCCTGCAGGAGAGAGAGAGAGAGAGAGAGAGAGAGAGAGAGAGAGAGAGAGAGACGTCTGGAGCACAAAGACCAAGTGCTGGTTCTTGGAAGTGACCTGGAGGGGGCGACTGCAGGCGGTCAAATGACCTGGTACTGGATCGAAGGACGACCTGGACACTTGAGTATAACCTGGAGACAAGGGAACGCTCTTGGCGACGCGGGAAGACAGGTGGATGCTCTAGACGGTGATGCCGGCGCAGACCGAATGCTCACGGTCGACCTAGAAAAAAAAAGGGGGGTGATCGACCTGGATGTGCAGAGACGACCTCAAAACAGAGAAAAGAGAGAGAGAGAGAGAGAGAGAGAGAGAGAGAGAGAAGTGGGCACAGTTATAAATTAGAAAGGGAGAAGCTGAAACGCGAGAATCATGGTCATTACAGACAGAGGGAGAGAGAGAGAGAGGCGAGAGGTAACCAGGCTTGCACTACGGGGAAGAGGGGAGGCGCAGGTGGCGGTTTGGCCGCTGGCCGTCTGGCTCGGGTCTCCTCCACACGCACCGGGTCAGGAGTTTATGATGGCCTTTATCGTCAACGCGTTATGCAGTTCGGCACAAATCAACATCTTCAAACAGAAAAAAATAATAAAAAGAAAAA
>JAYMFT010037471.1:0-48793 GCA_038088735.1 Panulirus argus | reverse complement strand
CCCCACCGCTTCCTCGCCTTTCCCCTCTCTCTATTCCCCAACGCTTCCTCGCCTTCTCCCCCCCGTCTATTCCCCACGCTTCCTCGCCTTCTCCCCCCCGTCTATTCCCCAACGCTTCCTCGCCTTCTTCCCTCTATTCCCCCCAGAAACTGTACATTATTTCCCATCGGATTCCTTCATGACGCAAGCACGGACCGCCAGCTACTCCGACCCGTTTGACCCGAGACCCGAGGGCCTCAAACGGGCCAAGCAGACCACGCCTCTCTCGTTCACCTCGTGCGCCACGTGACTTGACAGTCAACTGTCATAGCGCGCCGGGTTTCGACGTCGAGTCCCCCACGACAGCCGGACGCGACGAGAGCGAGCTGGTTACGCACAACGGGCAGGGAACCGAGTCATACGAGCGAAATGTTCCTTGGATTGTTCAGAAAAGAAGAAGAAAAAGACTCGTCTCCCGTCCACCAGGACGACAGGGGGCGCTTGCGTCGTCGTGCAAGCGACGCGTCTGCCCTGTCGCAAGCCCGTCCATCGACAGCGTCAGAGGAGACGGTCGCACTAACTATACGCATCTACCATCAGGGCCAACTCGGGGGTGGGGGAAGGGGACACGCTAGGCAGGTGTAGGGAATGCAATGCCACCGTTGCGTACGCGAAGCACGTTCGACCTGGACACACGTAATATGCAGACCACAGGTGGGTCAGCCACGCCATGGAGTCGCACAGACCCCCCCCTCCCCCCAAAGAGAAAAAACCACACACACGACTTCATAAACCACCAGCAAACGTCCAACAGCACCACCACCACCATCACCACCCCTCCTCCATCTGTCCCGTCTCGGATGCGTACTTCTCCCCTCTCGTCTGTAATACTCCAACTGCCCCCCCCTCTCTCTCTCTCTCTCTTTCTCTCTCTCTGTGCCAGAAACCAACGAACAAGCGCCTCAACTGCACGCGCGATCATTCCCTCTAAACGACGCGTGTATGACGCAAGGAAACCCGAGCCTACAGCCTTGTATGTATATATATATATATATATGGTTTCGAGTGGGGAGGCTACAGCAATTCAAGGTCACCTTTGGCAAGGTTGTATCGCCGCGAGTACAGACAGTCTCGCCAGAGAATTTACTCCAGGGGGGTTGGGTGTCCCACGTTTCCCTCCTACTGGAAGCAGCGCAGCAGCTGCCCTGGTCTTCAAGTGGGCTTTTAAGAAAGAGGTCCCTGGGCAACACCAGGGCTCTTTCCCACACAGATAGCCTGAGGTACATATAAATAAACACACACACACACACAGAGAGGAGTGAACGAGTCAAATGAGAGTCTAAATATAGAGATCAGTAACTAAGGTGCTCGCTTGATCCCAGAAAATTTATCTTCCTCGCGCCAGGCGCCAACCGCAGAAATCTCCTCTGCTTAATCAATCCTCCTCCTTTTTTTTTTCTTTTGCTCTTGTTTACTGTCCTTCAGGACAAATATTTGACCTTTGAGACAACCACTTGATACATGCTGAATCACGGATGAATCCTGTATCCTTCAGATTCAACTGGATACAGAGAAGAAGTCGGCACGCCAGCGCAATGCAGCAAATTAGGACAAGATATGTCAAAAGCTGCTATCCATCAAACCTATGACCTTGGCCAAGACGGGTCAAATTCATTACCCCGTCAATGGCGTGGTTTAGTTGAGCTCAAATACCCTAACTACTTTTACTAAACCCTGATATATATATATATATATATATATATATATATATATATATATATACATAGAAAAATATAAAACTACAGCCCACAAAAGTTTCTGGGTAGCCAGCCTCCTCCCACGTCGACGGCCATAATATATAAACAGAGAAGAGCTTCTTGTCTAAGCGACAAATAAAAAGTTCTTTGTTTAGCTTACTTGACACAATTCATACTCATGATGGAAAGCAAGTGCCCCTGCATGACACACACACACACCCACATCTTACGAGTCAGGCTCGTGACAGAAGCCATGCTCCTGCATGACACACATCCACAAGTCAAGCTTTTGACAGAAGCTATGCCCCTGCATGACACACACAGCCTTACAAGGTACAAGTCATGCTCATGACAGAAGTCATGCCCCTGCATGACACACACCCACATGTTACGAGTCATGCTCACGACAGAAGTCATGCCCCTGCATGACACACACCCACATGTTACGAGTCACACTCATACAGATAGGTAAACAGCACTAAAGTTAAATCTGACCATGTCACAGCTCCAACAGTGATGAAGGGACTCGTTTGCTCATCCTATATATCTACTTTGGCATTCACTCATTCAAGGTTCCGTTTATTAAAAACTTCAATTCACCTGTTTCCATTTTCATATCTATCTGCCAACATCTTTTATTTTCCCCTTCATTTCTTCTTTCCTTACCTTTACATTCTCCTCAAGTTGTACTATGGCCCGCTATCTTCACATTTCAAACTTTTTCTTTTGACCAAACAGCACCACTTCTTTCCCTTATTCACCTTTTACTTTATAGGTAACTTACCTTTCCTCCTTGGTGAGGTACCATCATGGACAAAATAATGTTTCTACACACTGTCTGTACCTGTCATTGCATAGTCTTGAAACCAGACAATTCCATACACAGCCAAGCCCCACAGACTGTTATCTTAATTTTTCATTGGACATTTAACGTCGTCGCAATTGCATCATGCCATTCCATATGTATTTCAGTCTATACAACCACATCCGAAAGGTTCTTTCAAACCTTTACTGCAGGACAGTACAAACATAATACTTTTAATCACCTACGGTATCAAGTACTGCAACCTAACTAGGCACCAAATGAAGTGTGCGAGTCTTGTGTTGACCAAGAAATATTTTATGGTAGAGTCAGCTCTGAAAATGAAGAACACAGCAAAATATTTATCCCATCTTAAGTGCTGCCTGTTTCCCTTCTTAATGCATCTCACCTCTTCCAATTCTTGATAAGATTAAATCATGAAAATCAAATAATGTTACACAAGTCTTACCAGATGAATTAATTTTCAGAATGTGACTATTTACATACCCTCCAACCAGAACACCAACCCATTTCCTTAAAACTGTCAGTGTATGCTTTGCAGTATTATTAGCAATTGTGCCCTTAATGCCATCAATAGTGTATCTTTCATGAGTCTACAGCAAGTGTACACAAAATGAAAAGCTTCAACCAATTCATAAAACTACCTCTGCATCCTCTCTCACTCCCTCACTTGTTCATTCTTACTTCTCATGTACATAGCAACAAAGAAACAGAATTGTTACACATGTAAACATGCAAAATATACTGTGAGCACTACTTGTTTTTACTTGTAACAAGGAAACTTTTCTCTCAATTTGGACATGAGCAACATCTCAGGATGGAAGAGCAGTAACCTGGTTAAACTCAAGAGTGCAAAGCATAATGTCTGCATATGTCTCTTTCCAAGTGTCACTCACTTCATATCTATTCACCAACATCTTTCTTGTCCTTCATCTCTTCTTTCCTTACCTTTTTCTCTTCCTGAGCTCATCTTCCTTTCATCTAAGATGGCGATGGCCTTGACTGGGACATAATGTGTAATGTACTAATAAAAAATTACAGAAAAAGTGCCAGCCTGCAGAGTTGGGGTTGGGGAAACCAGCTCTGCAGTTTCTTTTTATAAAAGAATCATGTCTGTATGCACTTAGTTCATCCCACGGAAATGGAAAGGGTGTTGATGACACAAATAGATGACAGAAAAAAATAAAGGGACTAGTATCAAAGTTTGAGGCTTTGTATTAAAAGATCTGGTATTCAAGGAGCTATATATGAGTACTCACGGTGAAGGAATAGAAACCATCCGGGACTGGCTGGCCACCAAACTTTACTGACAACGTGTATTCGCCCGCATCCTTTACAGTGTAATAGATACTGAACGTTCCATCACCATTATCCTCAATGTCAATATCCAAGTCACTTAAGGGGAAGAGAGAAGTATTGTTTATTAGATACATCACCCAAAACTGAATATAGTCAAATTCTTTGTAAGATGCTATATCCAGAATCTTCTATTCTTTTTATGGCATTTCTTTCTTGCAATGTGTTTAATATGATCTAAAGTTTTCTTTAATGTCCTTCTACACAACAAAACACTATCAAAATCCATTTCTTCAGTGCATTATGGTTTGCAAATGACATTTTGAAGCTTATGTTAATCTGAGTATTAAAAGGATTTTGTTGAGCCTAACCTGCCGGAGGTTGACCGGATTCTGCATGTTACAGCCCCATTCCCAGCATTCTTAGCATTCACAGTAATGCAATACTCTTCTCCAATTGTAAGTGAATGGTTGATACCTTCTGTAATCTTGCATTTGTCAGCCTGGAAGGTTACAAACATTTTTTATAGCACTCATGTAGAATTACATAATCTTAAAAATATATGAAAAGGGAAAAGGAGTACAATCTTGTTAACAAACTTCTCACTCCAATGGAGTCCATTTTCTCACTACTATTCATAATGTAGCTTCGAAGCTATTAGAGTACCCTAAAAGGAGTTCTTTTTATCAAAGATATAACACTTTCCATCCCCAGGAACTCCTACAGGGTTCCTGCAACACTTAGGAAGCTAGTCACATCCAACATGCACGACTATAGATCAAGGAGAGCAATATTTTTTGTATGCTAATGTGGGGTGACTGCAGGACAACCGTACAATAGGTGTTCACTTTTTGCATGTTATGAGGGGTCTTGTGACATACTGAATCAATGCTTGTGCTGTTAGAGAAGGGTGTCATTCAGAACATAAATGAGAAATTGAAACTCATTTGTGTTTGGGGAGTGTGGATTTAGATAGGTGTATATCTCATGAAGTAGAGGTTAAGACTGGATTGGGGGACATGTTTAGTGCTTGTCCAGTCATTACGGCATGGATGTATTTTGTCAATCTTGTGTTTGTTCAAGAAAGGAGAGATGTGAGATTACAAGCTGCTGAAGTGAAATGTTTGGTTAAGCCTTTCTATTTTTGCGAGGTGGGTGTTGTTTTAAAATTTGCTGTTTCACTGGATGGGGTCTGTCGCTGCCTCAAAGGATTGGTGCCAAACACAATGATATTGGAAATGTATCAAAAGTGGATGGGGCAAGAAAAGGGAGACCAAGTTGGTGACGGTGGGATGGAGCGAAAAAGATTTTGAGCGAGAGGGGCCTGAACAAGCAGAAGGGTGGCAGGAGCGCATGGGATATAGTGAACTGGAACGATGTGGCTTACACAGGCAAGTGTGCTGTCAGACTGAACTAGGGCAAGTGAAGCATCCAGGGTAAACCAATGGAAGATCTGTGGGGCCTGGATATTGATAGGGAGCTACAATTTCAGTGCAGTGCACATGACAGCTCATGGATGGATGTAAGCAATGTGGCCTTTCTTCATCTGTTTCCTGGCACTACCTTGCTGACACAGGGGGCAGCAATCAAGTATGAAGAATATACATATGTATCTTATTTACCAAATGATACAACTGAAACTGACCTTGCCAGTAGCATATGCTTGAACTGGGAAGGGCGAGTGTCCCACCTCTTGGTCAGCATACTTGACAGACACCTTGTACTTGCCACAGTCATCAGGGACATATGAGGCACTATAGGTTCCATCTCCATTGTCTACCACCTTTACTTTCCGTGGGTGGCCATCTGGTCCCTGAAAGAAGAAAGGAATCAACAGAATATCAAGATCAAATTTATCTAGTTTTACTTACTCTATCAAAGGAAATTGCAGGATTTTAGATGATTACTACTAATGTAAAGTATTCGGTCAATGCTTATATGGAAGGGGGTCAATAATTCTGGAAATGTTCTAATCATCAAAAATTTTTCCTTAAACAAGAAAGTGCATATTACTAAAAAAAAAAGAAATACGAAAGCTAGAAAGTTCCTTCTGTAATACCTCTTACCAATAACAGCTAATCTCTCCATAAATGAGAAGGTTTACTTACCATAACAGACACCTGGAGGTCACTAACACCGGCATCATTTGTGTCTATAGTAAGTTCTGTGGGAAGAGATGCAGGTATGCCTTTACTAGACACACCAGATCCAGACACCTTCACTCTGTTTGGCTCCACTATTGGCCGTACACGTGTGCGATATGGACTGGGGACAGAGAAAATAATGTACTGATTTTTCTGTTTAAAAAAGATGCAATGAATCTCTTCTAATTTTGGATGTTTTACAGTAATTGCAAATGCAATTGCCCTGAACCGCCTAGTATTTGTCAAAATATAAGGTCATGGCCTATCAAAAATAAGTGACAATCTGATGTCCTCTACTTTTGTAATAGATGCTTCAGACTTCTGTTCAGACAAAGTAGTTCTTTCTTTTCTTTCGTACTTGTTCACCATTTCCCATGTTAGCAAGGTAGCACAGGGAAGAGACAAAGAAAAGGCCTCATTCGGTCACATCTGTTCTCTAACTGTGATATAGTATTCTGAAAACTTGAGGCAGGAGCTATGCTAACAACAAATGACTGATTTACAGCCCTAAGCCAAAAAGGAATCCATCAGATAAAAAATTGGTATATCATCTCATACTAACAAGCAATTTCCATCAGTCACTATACAGAAACTAACCCGCATATAGCAAGAAAGTCATAATATAAAATGATTCATTAATTGTAAACTGACCTGAACTATAATTTGTACAAGTGGTCACTGTAATACTGAGAAGTAACAACAACAATTTTGTCAATAATCCTTCAACTGCTCTGTCCATCTTGTGACAAACCTCAAGGCCCTGTTCCTGTCATTACATGACAAATTAATGTTTTCTGATTCTGTTTAAATTCCCAGCTGATGTTTTTTCCTACCAATTATTCATGGACGTCACCAACAGCATATCACCACACTTGGAAAAAATATCACACATCTCAGCCACCTACAGGGCATGAAAGAGAGAATATAAATGTCAAACTGTGGAAATCCAGATGCCAGCGCTCACTACTGTTGTTAGTTTTAGAATAAAAGAAAATTTCTGAGTTACGAGTGTTGGTCTCTTTTGGTGTATATGAAATTATTTGCTCACTGATTCATGTTCATACAGTTTTGTCTGTGCAAGTACCTTACAGTGTAAAACATTATATAAAAAATATGAAAAACATGTAAAAGATAGATACACAAAAAAATGTACAGTATGTGTGGTGTAAAATCATATCTTCAATAGAAATTTCAAATTGTGGAATGTGATGAAATTTATACTGAAAACAATCATGCCTAAGAAAAACCATATCTATCAAATTATTTAGCATTTGCAGATGACACAGCTCTGGTGGCAGATTCCAAAGAAAAATCTCAGTAACTGCTGACAGTTTGGGTGGAAGTGTAAAACGAGAAGATGCAAGTAAATGTGAATAAAAGTAAGGCAATGAGATGCAACATGAGGGGAGGTACCCAAGACAAGATGCTTTGAGAGTAAGTTTTAATGGGGAGAATCTGGAGGAAGTGTAGTGCTTTAGATACCAGGGAGTTGAAACTGCAGCGGACGAAACTACAAGGTCTGAAGAGACTCACAAGACGATAAAGGGGGATATAATCCTTAATGCATTAAGGACCATGTGGAAGGAAGGGTCAAGGTATGTTTGAATTCAAAGTATATCACACAACTGTGCTGGCTAGATCAGAGTTTTTACTCTTAATACAAATGAAAGGAAGGGGATGGGTAGGATGGAAATAAAAGATCTGAGAACAATGTATGGTGTCAGGTGGGTTAATGGTTTAAGGAACGACAGTGTAAATGGAAGATATGTGTTAAGCACAGTACAACTGAGAAGACCAACCAAGGCATACTAAACTGATCCAGACACTTGGAGAGGAAGAGCACAAAAAGACCATGAGGGTCTGAGTCAGAAATGAAAGGAGCACGGGAGGAAGTAGAAATTGAGAACAAAAGATGAAGTGGAGGAGGTTTTAGGTTATCAGACCTAAACATTTAGGAGGGTAAAACGCATGTATGGAATAGTAGGCTGACCCAGGGCCATGAAGCAGTCGAGACAAAGCATGGAGCAGCCTCAAGTAGAGGGTAGGCTCTAGTTTTTGTATATTATATATAAATGCTAAAAAATGATTGTGTGCAATTGGGCCATTGTTCCAGAAGCTACAAAGCTAAGGCAGAATGGATTGACGTATTATTAAAAAAAATAATTCCAAGATCAAAAAACTTGCTGAGTTACTTATAATATTATGCAAAAGAGGAAACAGAGGCAATTCTGCTATTGATTTTGATTATTCCCACCCATTTCTAACATCTCTTCGGAACATATGGAAAGTACATTAAATCATATGCAAATACATATCCAGGCTCTATTTTACTGCATGGAGTTATGATTCTCAATGGCTGAGTTGAAATTCAATTAACTTTTTTACTGAAAACATAGTATCCTCTGCCTATTGATCATAACAACTGGGAGCAATTAACATCTCAGCTAAACAGGGTCTAAGCAAAATGCTGCTTTTATCAATTAATTTGTTTATCTCCCCATAACTCTGGCTCCTCCCTTAACTCATCTGCAGTTGTTCTGCCTTCTTCAAAAGTTACTTGGCCTTTAAGACATACCAGTGAGAGGTGAGAGCAGAAAAACACTACGAGACTCAGATATATCATCCTTAATGCATACTTTCATTGGTTCAGTGTAGTTACTCTTCAGAATAATTAAGTGAACAAACATAAATCTTTACAAACAATCAATGATGTATTACAAATGGGAGTTAGATATAAATGATAGGGTAGGTTAGCAATCTGCAATAAAAACCAAAGGGATCTTTTCTCGAAAATCATTGGTGACAATTCCTAAGAAATGACAGAAGAGAAACCAGGACAATTAACAATATAATCTAACTGAATACCAAATCTAGCCAAGGAAACTTTAAAACCAGTGCTGTTAGGATAATAACAATAATATTATGTAATGCTGACTCCTTTTACAGGGGCTCTGTAGCTTCAAGGCTGCACTCTACTTAGGAGAAAGGAAATGATGAACTCCTTTGGAGTGAGAAAGTTATTGAAAAGAACGCACTCCTGTCGGTCTACTGACGATGATACAGCCTCACCAAAGGTGACTTCTCACTTGCAGTGTAACCTCTTTCAGAAGTCCTGTGATATCTCAGCAATGTTAAGGGATTATGCTTTTAAATAAACTATCTGAAAACTACAAGTCTGGTATTAAGGGTGCTATCAAAAAAAAATTGCATTCAGACAATGAACATAGGGACTGGTAGGTAGTCACACATTCTAAGTATTAACAAGGCCATCCAAGAAGTAACAGAACAAAAGCAAAGTGGTGCCAAACAAAATGGACATCTGGTGTCCCAATACTGGTTCAACATGCCCTCACAATACATGCATCTACAGTTTACCTTCGAAGCAGGCTGATTACTGAGGCAGATGCTGGCCTCACGCGTAATCTGAATGGACTGCAGCCAGAAGAGACTATGGAATTATTTTCATATTAATGGATTCCTACTGCTCTAGACCACAGTTAATGAATATGTTAAAAATCAAATGAAATTCTTATTAATGTAATAGAAACAATAAACATAACAAAAGGAAAAAAAAATATTGCTCCATGGAAAATATTGTCACATCTGCTTTGCAATGTAAAAATATTAATAATCACACATACAAGCACAGACAATAGTAATGATAATACTGATAATACGAGTGAAAAAGTTACACAGACAACTGTATTGACTGCTAAAGCAAATGAGACAAAAGAACTATGAAAATAATATAGCCTATGACTACTGTATTATTTATCAGTATTAGATAATGATAATTTCTTTGTTACAGCAAAATGCAGAACGAAGCATCAAATCAAACTGCAAAAATCTTATGAAATCCCAATAAACATTAAAATAAAAAAAAATCTTATATATCTTGCCATTTCAAATTAATGAATTAATTCAAAATGTGAACTTCAGTCGGGATCTAGAAAAAATAGCTTTGTTTTCATGTTACATATAAAGAGACCCATTCTCTTTGGTGAGATACTTTGTGATATTTTTCAATATTTCCTCCGATGAATAGCCATGAGAACTGGATCTTCCAAATGAATGCAGCTGGATGGAAATTCCCATAATCTATTGAAGATGCCTGCTCTGGTAGAAGAGTGACATCACAAATATAACACCTCAAGCTTCCTCAAATTCCTTCTCAAATGATTGCCCTGGGCACTTCCTAACTTCTACCTACATCCACTATGATAAGAATTAACAACTGTCATGAGCATATGTTTACAGATGGCAATTCCCTAATCAGTTACAGTACAGTCATTTTATAAGAACCACATTGATCCAGATCTTTACATTAATAAAGCAATCAGTGCTTGGTAATTACCAAGATCTAAAGCATTAATAGAAAATAGCAGTCTATCCACCCTCAAGACAAGAACGGTTAGTCCCCCCAAACCCCACCCAAGGGAGGGACCAAGACTTGGTTACTTACACAGCTAGATAGATATGTGTACAGGAAAATGAAAAATATACAGACACTGGCTCCATTATGATACGATGTGTGCTATTTTGGATCATGGTCGAAATACTTTTATCTGTACACATTAATTTTCATGCTTGTTTGTGATCACCTACATGTATTTAGTGTAAAATGGATAATGAACTTTGGGTAACCTGCCCTTATGAGCTTACCTTCCAGGTACAGGTTTTCCTCCCCATGTAATATTAGCAGTCTGCATGGTGCCTTCAGCATGAGGAACGTATGTGACTTCATAGGTTCCATCACCATTATCTTTGATTTGTGGGCTCTTGGGCAATGGGCCTGGGGAAAATATTTTTCATAAAAAAGAGAAAATACTATGTTTATAAAAAGCAATAAATCCTACAGTACAGTGCATGATATAGAAAAGGTCTTCTTTTCCTAAATTCCACAAGAAAAGTATGTTAAGAGATTAATTTAAGTTTTCAATATCAGAAAAGTAAAAACAAATGCTTTATAACCATATATGCCAGGCTCTAGATTATTCAGACATTCTTCCGATGTAGTTCTGAGTGACAAAAAGTGCTATTAAACTACACATACCATCTGTCAAAAGGACAACACACATGATCATAAAAACTGCTAACATAACAACTGTTGAATACAGGAAATATGAATACAGCATGAATGGTTTATAATGATAAAATGAAGATAATAGATGCAGGCAGTGTGAAAGATGGATTCAATTACTATGCAGAATATGTGTATGATCAGGCACACAAGAGGCTAACAATACAACATCTAAATAAGACCGATATGGTATAAACTATACAAGATAACTGAACACAATATCTAACTTTTATAAGGAATCACTTTCCAAGAACCTTATGATATCTTTCTTTGCTGTTTCCCTTCACCTAAAGCATTCATCACAACTTCATGATCTTTCTTCATTCCATAAAATAAAAGCTGAAGGAAACTGCTTCACTTGACAGATAGATAAAATAGTTGTAACTGCTTCACCTAAAATAAAACAGATGGAACTGCTTCACCTGAGAAACAAAATCATGCAAAATTCAAAAAATGTTTTAAAAATACTTTTGACATGTCCACAATCAAACACACAAGAACCATATTGTAATGAAAATGTGTAGAAACGACATATGCCATGCTCTTTCAGATGTGAAAATGGATTCCTGGAGAGAAAAGAAAAGCAAGGAAAGGACTCCATTATTTCCCGTACATTCAAGAGGACAACTGCATCAACAAACAGTGGAACACCCTCTCATAAACAAACCTTTCTCTGTCGTAATGTCGACTCCTAAGGGTGCCTTGCCAGATTTTGAGCCATCAACATGGAAGGTTAGGGGCACACCTGCTCGTACCTTACCAGGTTCTAACCCAGAGCCCCACACTGACACCTGGGATGCATCTACACTCTGGTCCACACACACCTGGAAATTTACACAATATCATGAGGCAGATATAAACAGAAGAGCAAACGGAGACTGCTGGAGCACAGAGATGGGGGCACACAAACTTGTGTGTGTGTGTGTGATTATCTATTAGTGCCAATGGTCAAATACACTTTGTGTGTGTGTGTGTGTGTGTGTGTGTGTGTGTGTGCGTGATAGCCTATCAGTAACTCCCTATTTGCATAGGAGGAGGGAAACTCATTAAACAAGTACCTCAGCCCCTTCACAGAAAAAGGTTACATTTCCAAACCTTTCAAAGTGCTCAGGGCCTGAACATGCAGATAGATGAGAGGTATGCAAACGACAGAGTGAATTAGAGTGTTGTGGTATACAGGGGTAGACATGCAGTTAATGAACTAAAACAGGACACAGAAATCTGCCGGGGAAAACCACAGAGAGGTCTGTGGGGCCTGACTGTAGACAGGTTACTGTGGTTTTGGTGCTTTGCACATGAGAGATAAAGAATGGATGCAGGCAAATGAAGGCCTCTTCTTCATCTGTTCCTAACTCTCCCACACTACTGCAGGAAAAATGATCAAGTATGAAAGAAACAATATATCTATATAAATGTCATTTTTTCATACTTGTTGACCATTTCTCTCGCAGCGAGGCAGTGCTAGGAACAAATGATCCCCAGCCGAATCCCACAGACCTGTCTATAATTTTTCCCGAATGCTTCATATCTTTTCAAATTAGTTTCTTGCTAAATTTAATGTTATGCTTGCAGGCTGTTATAAGTCTGCATTAAAAAAGAAGAAAAAAAAAAATGATCTGTGTACATCACTGAACCAGTTCTTGAAACCTTAAGAAGACTGTGTTCAAGACACACCTGATGCTTCTATTTTCGTCTCTGCATGCATGTATGTTTTATCCCATTGTTAAAATTCTATATCCTTCCTTTTGTTGTTATAAACAATCCTGCTTTAATCAGAACATGAAGTCTATGGAAATCAAATGTTAAAAGATGGGTTCTTTAAACATCTTATTCTAAAGTTGATAAAAAAATTTCATACATTTCAATATACAGGTGTGTACTAGCACAAAGATGACATCGGTAACCCCTCCTAAACACGTATCATTGCTAACCAACTACCATGATAAGGAAAAGGGAATGCATCCTTGCACTCCTTACCCTACAGAACAGTCTACTGTACCAACCTTAAATGGTGATCCTGGAATGTTTTGATCAGCAAATTTGATCGACACATCGTAGTCCCCAGCCTCCAGGGGGACATATTCAACTGTGCACGAGCCATCACGATTATCCTTACAGGTCATCTTAGCCTCAGATGGTCCTTCAACAGCAAGACCAAGACCTCCTGTACCAGCACCTACAGAAATCACAAAAAAAGCAGAAACAATTACAGGTGGAAAAATGTGAAAATATCCATAAACAATTTCTGACAAATATAAATACAGAAACACAGGCAGGAGAATAATTTGGCCATGGAATAATCTATAAAATGAAAGACTGGATATCTTGTTTTACAATTTACTATGAATTCTTACCTTTAGTTTCAACTGTGAAAGTGTTCACCTCATTGACAAAGCCATGTTCAAGACCAGGACCATATGCATGGCATTTGTTAGGGTCACATCCTCTTCGTACATTGACTGTGAAGGGAGATCCTGGCACAGGTACACCATCATAGAGCAAATCGATGGTGTGACGACCTAGAAATACATTGTGTGACCTTCTCAAGAAGAATCAATCCAACTTAAAATTAACACCTACATCATAAACAAAACTTGTTTTCTCTTATCACATGATTAAGTATACAATCAATTCGTTAGTCTACCATTTATTTCATTGTCCCATTATTTGCAAGTCCCCTTTCATTATTCCATGGGTATTTATCAAAGAACCTATAACAAAATTTCAATATGGCTCCAGAAAAACATACCATCTATGGTAAATTGAAGCAGTAGCAAAATCTCTTTGCTCGTCTTTGAGTTAAGATTTCTTTTAGGAATATAACCTACGTACAATCTTTTTTACATACTTTAAATCTCTAAATGTCTCATTCATGCTGTTCTGGAAACCTGAAAGTCATGTTTACCAAAGGATTAAACTCAATGAATAAGTACAAACCTTCTTCAAAGGGTGTGTATGAAATTTTGTAGGTCCCATCCGTTAGTGGCCTGAGGAATGAGTCTGTCCGAGTTCCAGAGGGATTGGTAATGACACACATGACTTTTCCATCACCCTTGTCACTACCCTTTGTATCTTTTCTGAGGTTGGCGAGAGCACGCGTATCAACAACAAAGTCCGTTGGGGAGTCAACAAACACACCTGAAAAAAGGTGTTTCAGTGCATTATAATTAACCAGTTTATCTAATAATAAAACAGTAAAACATTTTTTCTGATCATGGTATCAATGGATACTTCAGTTTTGCATGTTTAACATCAAAATAAATTTTCAAACATCTATTATAAGTAAATAGCCACACCCACACAACACCAGTAGTTAAAAGGTAACAAAGGAATAAAATCATTCAAGACAACAGAGGTTTACAACCTTAAATATACAGACAATACAATACATAACTCAACTCCTTAAAATCACTAGGAATCAAACCATTCCCAGGCCATATTCTGGATGGTGACTCAATATTCCCTCTTTACATACAGGGTAACAATTCTAAGTTTTCTATATTTTTTACATAAGACATGCTGGATATTCCACTAAGGTCCAACCACAAAATCACAAAGGTAAAATATTTGTTAAATGATAAACAATCCTACTACAAAAATACATGCTCACTTGTTAAATAACAAAATGGGACTACAGATACTATAACACTGAAATCACACAAAAGGCTTGAGACAAAAGAGTACCATGAGGCTGGATGCCGTTGCCGGTGACTCTGATCTGTTTGAGGTCTTGATCGTGGGCGATGAGAGCGTGAAACGGAGACCCATGGATGTGTCGCTCATTGAAGGTGATGTTGATTGTAAAATGTCCAGCCTCAGTGGGTAGATATGCCACAGCACATGTTCCATCCCCATTGTCTCTGCAGTTAATTGCTGCTTCACAAGGACCCTCCACAGTGACTCCTAGACCACCCTGACCTGCTTCTCGGGTGTCTATGACAAACTCTGCTGGACGGCACACCACGCCTCCCTCAAGTCCTGGTCCCCAAGCCCGTACTGCTGATGCATTACCACCAGGTGTACAAGTAAATCTGTAGGGTGTTGAACTGATGGGTTGACCACCAAACTGGATTGACAGCAAATATTCTCCCAGTTCCGTTGGTGTGAAGTTTACCAGGTAACCCTCATGGGTAGGTACAACATGAGCACGTACTCTCATACCCGAAGGTGAAGTGATGGAGACAGCGAAGTCTGCCCTCCCAGCATCCTGAGTGATGACTCGAAACTGCTGCAGAGAGTTGATGGGCGCAGCTGTTGTGGTGATCACCATATCAGCTCCACTAATCATACACACATATAGCATGCACTTATACACACCCAAGCACATACACTTTAGTTGGCACAAAGAACCCAACACATAGTACTACATTTTATGCTACTTTCACAAACCAGCAAGCATAAACTGTCAGTATGAATCATATTCAAGAGGTGCACTTCAATGCTGACAATAAAATGGCTCATAACATATTGCCACTTTTCTCTCATACCTAATGAGATTATCTTAATATGTTAATGCTTGTCTCACTGATAATTGTACTTGTACCAGACAGGACTATCATCATAGTAATGTAAGGTGGCTAAAGGATTAGGTGTCATTACAAATGATCACTTCTGTATAAGTGAAGAAAAATACCAAACTTAGTAAATATAATGCAGGCAAATTGAGTGAAAGCAGCATTTGAAGAGAATGGTTTGTGAAGTCACTTATTGAAGAACATGGACATGTTCGAACAAAGACCACAAGTTTGGTAATATGATTAAACGAAAGATTGTTCTAACAGGATATCTGGACCATGATGAGTACTCCACGATTATTTTTGTATATTTCAAGCCAAGCTACACTACTCAAAACAACATTACAAATGACGATGTCAAAGAACTAAATACTGGGAGCTGCTTTGCAAAAGGCTTTGAGTAATGTCTCTATGTTTGTCTGTCTATGTTGCCCCAATATCACTGCCAAGAAAAATTCCTTTTAGGAACAACCTGATGGAAATAAACCAAGGACTCTGAGCTGTCAACTCACAAAACCATATGGCACTACACATACAGTAATGATCACTGAACGTTATACAACAAAAAAAGTTATGTATAAAGGAAATTACAATGGTAATATGCATATAAAGTTTAAATCATTTTCATACTAAAGTATATCTTATTCTAAACCCATTTCCCCAAGTGCAGGTAACAAGCATATATAGACTAGCACATTAATAAATATATATATATATATATACATATCTTCAAGAGCAAGGTGACTAAGTTAACCAAGTTTTCCACACCAATCGCAGCACTTCATAGTCACTCTTCTAACTGTGTTGTAAAGTGAAAATCTTATGTCAATTTGCCCAACCATGTTAACAAACAAGACATTGCCTTCGCACAGTCTACAATCATTAACGCAGCATAGTCAGAAATACTTAGGCACTGTAACTCCGTCGCTTTTACTGTTTTCCTTTGTAGTATCTCTTGCATCACTGACCTTCATACATCTCTCATCTGCTACACATTTTGCTTGACCATGTGTAGGTTAATCAGTGAACTGCTCATTTCTTATCTATTCATGCTTCAGAAAACATACGAGCTGGAATGAACATTTACCTTTTTTACTCTTGCACATATAACATCTAACTTCCTCCTGTTCCTCAGAATGAATAATGCAGCTGAAGCCCTTGCTTCCTTGAATGATTCATATTTACTGAAACAAATGGTACATAACTCTCAACTCCCAAGCCTTTCCTATGCAGAGTAATATCTAAAAGATACTAACACAATGCAAAAATCAAAATTAAAAAATCAGTTCATTCATTCCTTCTGCTATTCTTAAATAGTATGCAAAAATATTACATTCAGTCCATATCAGATCTAAACGATTATATCAAAAGCTCCAATATTTGTTATTATAAGCTCATGCAAAAATCAGTCTCCTTAATTCTACCATTGAATAAAATAACAGTATATAATCCAGCTATGCTCAAGCTTATCAAAGATTACACAATAAAAATATGCTCAACTACGATAAGTTTGTCAGTTGTATATCATTCCTAACAAAGGTTAATGGGCTACATTTTTAGGGAACCCATGAAGCCATGGAACAGGTCTCACCTTTTGCATGGTTCATTCATTCATGATATCCATTCTAACTTACTGGATACCTCTGTATAGTAGTTTGGTACATAAACCTGACTACTACATGATTGAGTGGACTGGTAAGTCTGAGCCTTTAAACTTCCTTTCACCAAGACCTAAACTTGGATAACCAAGTCACTTCATACAATACCGAATCAGTATCTTGATAACAGTTACGAAGAGAACATCCTCTAAGAATGCTCAAATTTCTTTAAACTACAGTCAGAAAAGGATTTCAAAATATACAAGGGCAGTATAATTACATTTGCAAACAGTCAATTCTCCCATCAAAGTGAAGTAGCATCAAGAACAAATGAACAACAGCTTCATTTGCACATGTTCACTTTAACTGTCATGTGTAATGTGACAAAACCAAAGCTCCTCTCCAAAGGGTATTCTATGATCTACACTGACTGCTTTGTATGACCCTTCTCGCCCTCCTAAAAGTTCAAATCCAATACTCCAAAGCTTCTTTCACTTCATCCTTCCATCTATTCATTGATCTACCCCAACCTAAAGTCAAGTTACCACATCTTCTTTTATATATTCAAACTACTGATATGTGTGAATATAAGATAATCTACAAATGGCAACTAATTGAAGGCATAAAAGAAAATGTGTTAAACCTGAAATTATCTCAACAGAGAAGATACAGAGTTCTTAAGTCTTTATATATACAATAGAAAATACCAAAAATACATTAGACAAAAATATATAACAGCCCAGCCAGGAAGCTGGAATAATTATTCTGTGTACTGCCAGGAGAAATAAGAAACGTCCACCGAACAACTAGTGAAACATACAAGAGAAAACTTGACATATGGTTGAAATTTGTCCTAAATGAATTATGAATTATTAATTATGTAATGCAGGTGGAGGCTGAGAAGAATAGCCTTATACGTCAAGCAAGATGTGCACTGAAAACTTCACGCTAGCCCTGCCATTCTGGCTAAATCTTGTTGTAGGTACTCGTAGGTAGGTACGTACCTCTTCTGACACAAAGGAGCTCTTACTCTTTCTTCACTTATCCTCTCTGTAAGTCCAAGTCATTTTAGTACACCCTTGTGTGCTTTTTTTATTACACTGTGCTTACTACTACACCTTCAAATCACTTTGTCATTTCTACAAAATTACCCTACATCACACCACATATTGTCCTAATGCACTTCATTTTATTCATTGTCTAAGACTTACATGCATTCAATGCTGTCAAAGTACTATCTATATCTCTGACACCCATTCCCTTCAGGAACTCACATCAAGAGGGTGGAAATGGAAGAAGAGTCTACTTATCCTTATCCTTACATGTCTACCTCACATGCATCATTCAATGCATTCTTCCACCATTTCTCTCCCTCCAGTAATCCTCCACTTACATGCCTCCCTCACATACACCTTCCACACATTCTTCTACCTTTTCTTTCCCTCCAGTACTCCTCCATTCTATCTCCCCATGCCACAGGTGATCTTTCTCTCACATCAACCCCTTTAATTGTACTATCATACACTCTCCGTGTAAAATCACTGTCTTGAATTCTTCCAAGAGTTCAAACCAACTCGAGGTATCACGTTTCACTCACTCTACCACTCCACAATTCATTCCCAGTCATATCTCTTGGACTACTATACCTTCAAACATATCCATCTTTGCCCTGACAAACTGAAAACTAGATACTCCCTAATGCACCAAGGACCTTAACCCTCTATCTCACCCTATGATCCACTTCTGTCCCTAAGGCAACATCCACTGCCAAGTCCACTCCCATCTACCTTAAGCATCCCATTGCATTCAGGTCCTCCCCATTCAAACATTCTCAAATTATCCTGTCTCATTGCTGCACCAAATTACCTTACTTTTTTTCACATACTCAACATTTTCCTTTCACACACTCTCCCAAACTCCCACCATCAGCTTCTTGAGTTTCATGTGTCTACCACCACAGCCATGTCCTCCACAAACTAACTTTCAGTATGCTGTCACATCAATATGCTTGACGCTCCATTCTCTGCAAAAGCACCTGACTCCTCCAATCTAAACCATCCTATAAATAACCACAAACTCTGAAGCATGAACAATAAACTTTCCCCTTCTTCACATTTTAGAAACCAATACTTGCAAATCCATCACTGCCCCCCAACAAAAATGACAAAAACAAAGAATGCATTGTAATGACTTGCCAAGTACTGAACCAACTCCCCTCCTAATCCATTCTTAAACTCCAGTCCACAAGACAAAAAAACACCTATCTGAAACTACAATTCCCGTTCTCTGCACACCACCCATATCTACAACATACAAAGATTCAACAAATTACAAGGCTGCTCCTTTTCAAGGTGCAACTTCCATACTGAAGACCCAGATCACCTACTCCTCGGTCATCTCACACAGACACGCACACAATAATAATTCTTGACCTGCAATCCTGTCCGACAGACATGGCTATCTTTTTGAGTTGTGGGAAACTCACAAAAGGATATCTTGGTATCAAAAAGTGAATATAATAAATGAATAAATAAAATATTCATATCAAAACACTTCATAAAGTATAAAGATCTTGGTATATAATGATATAATCTATAAATAGCATAAAAACAGACTATAAAATAACAAAAACAACACAAAACTTTATAGTTTATAACAAAATGTCTAAATGTAAAGCACTTTGCCTGGATTAAAGGTAATTCCAAGAAAAGCTCTTCCTTTTCATTATTATCTGTTTATCATTACTGACCACCACTGAATATATCTGCCAAAAAAAATTATTTAAAGCAATATGAGGAACTGCTACCATAGCTATGATCTACCCTTTATATAATAAACACAAACCTGAGTAATGTATAAATCTTGGCATGTAGTGAACTGACTAAAGGATTGTAACCCAGAATATAAAATATACTATTTCTAGAAACCAAATAAAACAAAATACCACAACACGATAAACCTTATAAACATAATTAACGCCAATGAAAAACATTTTCATACTTCAGGGACCTTGAGGAGCCAGAGTTAATTCCCTAGAATAACTAGAGCATAGAAACAACCTAAACCATTACCAATTCTCAGGGAAATCTACTTGGTTTTACACAAAATCCAAAAACTCTTCTCAGTGTAAAATGTAAAAATGTCATCAGAAGAAGACTTTTACATTTTAACAAAGTACTGACTGAATCTACTCCATTTCACACCTAAATTTTTTCACTAAATTACAGTAAATGAAAATACAGACCACGCTATTAAAAATGATGAATCTAAACATCACAAACTATCAAAATTTTCTACCCATTACTTTATCTTTAAATTATTCACTGCATATTTTACATGAAGGGAACAAGTATAACCTGTTACATACTTTGAGATGAGAATCAATGAAGGTAGGGGAATTATGGGGGAACAGACTTTCTAAGTACATAAACAGGATGATTAGCACAATGAGTGAGGAGAAAACATGGGCATAAAACAAATATGCACAAGCAAATGAAACAAAAACAATGAATGCAAGTAGAAAAAGCTGGACAATTTACACAAGTGGCTAATAATCCAAATTGTGTTTTTTTCCTAAATAAAAAGAGAAAACATTTTGCTAGTTTTTGCACATGAGATAGGCAAAGCGAAAATGAAATGCACACCAAAATAATTAAAAGAAAGACTCTTCAGGATCTTTTCCAGTATTCATTTGCTCAGGTATGTGTTGTGATGGTTTTAAATGCTTATATCTCTACTCAAGGTGCATTTGCCTTTAAACTAAATAATGTTATCTAAAGATGAACAAGATATTGTCAAAACTGATCACTGTGCCCCTAAAGAGGACTTCCAATGCATGTATCTGACAAGTGAAGCATTTCAGATTTCAGAATGGATATGGCAGCAAATGGAACCATGGAAGCAAAAGTGACTCGTAGGGTAGGGAGAGGGCAAAGGTTCTGGGATCACTGAAGGATGTGTGGAAAGAAGAAACATTATCTGGGAAGGCAAAAACAGGTCTGCTTGAAGGAATAGCAATCCCAAAGATATCTTATGATTGAGCAGAGGAGGCTGGATGTGTTGGAAATTAAATTTTTGAGGACAATATGTGGTGTGAGGTGATTTGATCAATAAGTAATGAAAGGGAAAGAGAGAAGTGTGGTAATAAAAAGAGTATGGTTGAGAGAGCAGAAGAGGGTCTGCTGAAATGGTGTGGACATATGGAAAGAATGAATAAGGAAAGGTTGACAAAGGGGATACATGTGTCATAAGTGGAGGGAAAAGGGAAGAACCAGGAAACCAAATTGGAAATGGAAGGATGAAGTGAAAATGATTTTGAGCATGCATACAAGTATGAACATAGTATCCCCAAAATAAGCATTTTTCCTTGAAGATTTAAGATCTTTTTTCTTTTGTGTGTTCACAATTTCCCTTGTTAGTGAGGGAACACCAGGAACAAGGAAACAGCTCTCGTTTGTTCACATCCAGACCCTAGCTATCATGTATAATGCAACAAAACCAGAGCCCCTATTAAGAGCAAAGCCCCAAAGACCTTTTCATGGCTTCCCATGATCAGTTGCATGCATCACACGTTACTACATGTTCATACCCTGATAACTCAAGAGTATTTCATGCTAAAGTAGCTGCTGAATAAATAGGAGCATACAACAAGCAAGATATGGGATGAATAATAAGGTGACAATATAGAGAAACAATACTACAACAAACATGCACTAATTTCCTCATGTCCAAACCATTTCAGCACACCCTGCTCATCTTTCTCAAACAAGCTCGACTTACTATCACACATCTCTATCACAATGATACTCCTAACTCAATCAACCCCCTCAAACCACAAATCGCCATTCTGCATTCTGTGCCAACATATCTATACTCTTCCATATTTTTGCATTTGGGACCCACTAATTGCACTGCATCTATACAGTGCTATTGGTATTACTATACCATCAACCTTGCCCACACAAAAAGTAATCCAAGACGAAGGCAATTCAACGAATATGATGTAAACTAACTACAAAAGTAAACAATGTACGGATATGTAACCTGGTTCTCTGTTGAATTGGTTATCAAATTACCTCATTTAAGATACGCAACAAATCAGAGGTAAAAGTAGAAGATTACTATGCAAGAAGGAGTGATCTGACCATCTTTATACCTAAGCTAATGTTTAATCTAACAAAATCTTCTCCCATGTGCAATATATTGCAAAATGGATTTAGCAAACTACCAAGAATAAAAAGTTGACAATTCAGATATGAAAATATAGTATCACAGAATTTATCTCCACTCCAGGTCAAATTTATTCTAAAGGCTGATGAAAGGAGTAATGTGACATGTTATGATCTGAAGCTGACATAATTTCGCAGAGTTGTAATGAGAAAATAATTTGTGACCAAAGTTCGAAAATATGGGCAAAAAAGTATGAATGACCTGCTCCACCTGTAAACCTAAGCAAAGGACAGTTATAATGTGCAACCTCACCACAATTCACAGTCATGCAAATGTGCTTATGCATAAGTATGTTACTCTGAAGTTCACATCATTTACAAGCAAATCAATATTCAGATAGCCAGGTTACAAGAGGAGAGTCTGAGGCCATAAATTTCTCCATCATAAAGAAGAGTATGGAGTAACAATAAAAATCTTTAGGTTGATGAGGTCAAGAGTAAACAGTTCTTGCAAATATATGTAGACTTCTGCCAGAGGGAATGGGCTTTAAAGATGCAATTGAATAGATAGAAATGATATTACAACCAGAGACCATGACATGAAATCAAGAAAAAAGAAAGAAGGTTTGTTAGATATGATCTTGTTTGTACTCTTACAGCTAAAAGGTAATGAATCTGTGGAATAGTGATGAAATTCTTACTCAACGGCATACAGAAGTTTAAAAAGTTACAATACGAGAGAAAATTCATGTGATGGGGGTCCCAAGAGTGCTGAACTCTCTACCCTTTTTATACAAACAAGGACTGCATTTACTGGATTATAAGCCAAAATATTAAAGTTGAGTACATCCACCACATTTATCACAGTAACAGTTCTTTGAAAGATGTAGGAACTGAGCAAACCAGAGTAAATAAAACTGAGCAAGAAACTGGTTAAAAAAGATTAAGAGTATTTTCATAGTGGCAAATGAATGAAACAACAGCAAGACAAGGTTAATGCAAACAACAAACATAAATCCAAAATGTATGATGGTAGAGAATGTTCATGAGACAGGGCTTCATGAGCATATAATTTCCTCCTGGTACAGCACAAATAGGTGATTACACTGCCAGTTACTTGCTGTTTTCATTGTAGCATTTGAGGTTTATCATGAATACTTTTCAGTGACTTAAGTACATTTTCTATTAAATGTTGCCAACTTTGAGAGGGAGATAGTAGTAGTAGTAGTAGCAGCAGTTGTTAGTGACTGATATTTGCTGTATCTGAGCATGAAAAAGTACATAAGATTTTTTTGAATGTGAGAAATTTGGTTTAAAATTTGGGTTAGAAATTGACAGCAAGCAAAGCTGATGATTTGGGCACATAAAATTTTGGCTGTAGTAAGCAAAAGGAGCCACTCTTCTACAGAACAGAAAGGAGCATTACAAATCTATGGTTTAAGCGAGGGAAATTTTATCCAATCTCAGTAAAATCAAACATAATTTAGCATTTCAATACAATTCAGGTTTTAAGTAAATACCCTGATCTGCAATTAAGGAGAGGTATGAAAATCATGTTAGCATGCAAAACAAGAACATGAGTGAACATACAAAGAATTCTAAAGACCCAATATCTAGAGACATTTAAAAGCTACCTTACTGTGGGGTGGATTATGGCATGAAGGCAAAGTAAATGCATACATAAATGCAAGAACGAGTCAGTAAAACCTTGATGGGCTACCAAAAGTATGAATCTCATGAAAGATGCTGAATCTTCATTCACAGGTTTTCTCATACTTCACAGATTTCCACTTTAGCAAGGTAGCGCAAGGAGTTAAACATTTAAAATTTCTGAAAATGTCAGCTTGAAGTTTCAGTAATGCAGTGATTGAAGTGCTTTCTCTTTAAATTTACAGAAGGCTGACTAAGTAACAAACAGTCACGTAAATCAAAACAAAACTAAAACTGAAACCACAAAAATTCGAGAAAAATTACTATTTACAATCAAATGCATGAAATGAACAATAATAAAGCTAAATAATGTCATAATACACTTAGTAAAGAATAAGACAAACACATACTAAAATTTGATATACACTATTAGAAAAACACGCCTACTTACATGACACTGGAAAGCAAAACAAAGACATTTTTAGGTTTACAAATAATTATCCAGTACAACCGTAACATCATTATGCATTGCAATGTTTTCTTTTCCTGTCTGGTGAACGGTCTCATCCAACCACACTTTAGAATCAACCCATGTGGGCACTTGAATAGGGGATATGAAAATTTCCACTGAACTGGACCAACTTCAGATGCATAATACAAAACCCATCCTATCATTTGCTATGTTCCCATATTATATTCCTGACGTACTCATTAACCTCATTTGGTATCTACCAAATGCAATGAACACACTCCTTTTCTTCGTTCCATGATCAATTTTTACACTGATTACCTAAACAATTAACTTTTATCAGATTTCGAACTAACACCTCAAGTACTAGCACCCAAGTTCTCATCCTGTCAGTTTTGATAACATTTATTCCTTAGTTCATACTGAACACTACTGTATCCAAGTTCAATATATAAATATCATCACTTTGGTCACACATTCATGCATACACTGTCAGCTTTGGTAGTCTTCCTAAATTTCATAATAATGGGATGAAATTGGAAGCCTGCAACAAATGTGATTATAATCAGCTCAAAAATACTTGGAGAAACAGTGAATTGTAGGTGGCATTGTTGGCTTTAAAGAAAATGTATAACAGGGCTGACAAAGGCCTTGTGGAAAGTGCTATGAATATATGACATACATTGAAAGTTGTCATACGAAGGGAGGACAAAACAGTGAGGCCATATGTGAGAGAAGGAAGGAAGGTGGGTGGTTTTCAGTGAAGGTGGGTACATGTCAAGGATATGCGATATCATACGTTTAATTTCTTTTATGGAACGGTGGCAAGGGAGATGATTCCTTAAGTCTTAGGGCATGGTGCACATATACAGCATAATGATGTAGCAACTGCTTTAAATATATGTGTAAATGGAAAGTTATCAAACAGTCATAAGTTTACACCAAGCTAGTCAAAATGTACAAGAGTCAGAAGGGAGGAAGGTAAGTGGTTCTTGGTGAAGGCAAGTCGGAGTCAAGAATTTGTGATGTCATCATGGTTATTCAATTTGTTTTTGGATGAGGTTGCGAAAGAGGAGAATGCAAGAATATTACAGCAAAGGGGAAGTTTATAATTGGGTAGGGGATGGCCCAGGAGGGGAATCAGTTGCAGTTTAGATATGATATGGCTCTTGTGGTAGAAACTCAAGCAGCAGGTGAAAGAGTAAGGAAGTGTTTGTGTGTGAAAGGACAAAGTTGAAAGTTAATGTGAACAACAGTAAGGTTAAGAAATTTAGCAGGGATATGAGACAACGGTTTATGAGCAAGTCTAAGTATGGAGGACCTGGAAGAAGTGGAGAGTTTTAGATACCTGGGAGTAGACATTGTAGTGAATGGAACCATGTGGGATGAAATAAGACACAGAGGGTGACAGGGCAAAAGGCTCTCAGTACAATGAGGAGTGTGTGTACAGAGAAGTCAGTGTCTGTATCAGCAAAGATGAGTACGTTAGAAGTTATATAAGTACCATTAGTGCTGTACGGGTGCAAGTCTTGGGCCCTAGGTGCAAAAGAACAAAAAAGAGTGGATGTGTTTTAAGTGAAATGTCTGAGGACAACATGTGATGTGAAGAAGGTTGATCAGATAAGGAATGACATAGCAAGAGAGGAGAGTGGTTTAGTAAGCATAGTCCGACTGAGGAACCTGAAGCAGGAATACTGAAATAGCATGGACACCTTAAGGTAATGAAAGAAGACAGACATACTTAGAGGACGTGTCAGAGCGAAGGGAGCAAGGTGGAGGGGGACACAGAAGAGATGGAAAGTTGGAGTAAAAGAGACTTCAAGTAACAAGGGTCTGAACTTGTAAGAGAATGAAGAGCATGTATGGGATAAACAGAATTGGAGTGACATCATAAATAGCCAGCAAAATTGTCAATGTGCTTAACCTGGAAATATGAGGAGGTTGGAGAAACCACAGAAATATCTGTGGAGCTTGACTATGGCTAGGAGGCTCTGGTTTTTGTGCATTATACATGAGAGTTAACTAGTGGATGTGAATAAATGATCCTGCTCTTCATCTGATACTGACGCTACTTTGCTAAACACTGGAAAAAAAAAATATACATATATATCCTGGAGATAAGGGAGAAAAAATTCTTCCCACGTTCCCTGCATGTTGTACAAGGCGACTAAAAGGGGCGAGAACGGGGGCTGGAAATCCTTCCCTCCAGTTCTTACCTCTCCAAGAGAAGGAACTGAGAAGGAGGGTAAGTGAGGATTTTCCCTCCAAGCCTCAGTCCTCTGTTCTTGACACTTCCTCACTAAGTGTGGAAAGTGGTTAATATGTATGAAAAAACTTTTTTTTTTTTTGTAATGTATAGAAACCACAGCCCCCTATCTGACCTTAAACCCCACAGACCTTTCTGCAGTTTCCTAAAGCTGCTACATGTACCATAAATCAGTTCATTGACAGCACTTCGCCCCAGTATATCACCACTCAAATTCACTATCCCATGCATGCCTTTTAAAATTGTGCATCTTAACATCCCAAAATATTCACTCCATCCTTCCACAGCCAATTTAGTCTCCCCTTTCTCCTTGTTGACTCAACTTCTGACACATATATCCTCTTTGTAAACCTTCTTCACTCATTCTTTCCTAATGTCAAACCCATTTCTGCACATTCTCTTCAGCTCTCTCAACCATACTTATTATCACACCTCTCTCTTACCTTGTCATTTCCTACTCGATCAAACCTTCTCATATCATGTACTGTCCTTAAACATTTCACTTCAGACACATTTACCCTCTTTCATACATTCTCATGTACAGTCCATGCCTTTCATCCAGCTAACACCAGTACTATACCTTCAAACATACCCACCATCGCCATCTAGATAGAGACCTCTCCTTCCATAAATTCCTTAATGCTCCCAGGGCCTTCACTCCCTTACCAACCCTAATGACTAATCAACTCCCATGGTTCCATACACTCCCATGTCTGCTATGAAACTAAAGCACTTCACTTGCTTTAAGTTTTAAAACTCACATCCTAACCAACCTGTCTCTTTGCATTGTTAAACCTAATAACCTTGTTCCTATTCACATTCACTCTGAACTTTCTCCTTTCACAGACTCTCCCAAACTCAAACACCAACTTTTGTGTTTCCATCTTGAATCTGTCACCAGTGCCATGTCATCAGCAAATAATAGTTGACTAACCTCCTATGCACTCCCACCCCTGACAGACTGCATACCTGCCCTTCTCTCCAATACCTTTGTATTTATCTTCATACCCATCTCATCCATAAACTGAACAAACAACCACAGTGACATTACACATCTCTGCCACCTAAAACTACACACCCTTCTATCTATCTTTTTGTAATACACACATTATGCTCTTGGTATGAATACCTCATTGCTTCCAATAGCTTTCTTCCCACACTACATATTTCATAACGACACCCACAAACCATTTCTATTAACCATATCATATGTTTCCTCCAGATCTATAAATGCTACCTACAAATTCTCATTTCTCTAAACTTTTTTCTCTTACATTCCACATATACATACATATACATATGGTTATTTGTGTCCCCTGTGTGTAACTCCCATAGAAAACAATAAAATTCAGAGCATGGATATTCAAAGGTCATGTTCACCAGATTATCTGCGAAACCCAGCGTAGAAGTAGTTTAGCAGCACAAGTGCATACGAGGTGGGTGAATCAAGGTCAAAGGGATGTTCCCAAGTGACACAGTAAAGATAAACGTTTTCTGGTGGCCTTGGAGTCAACTTGAACTTCATAGCCATGTAGTATAATGTTTATTTGGATGTATCCAATGGTAGCAGTGACAGGGTTAATTCAGGAACGGGAAGATAAAAATGACAAAAATGGAAGCCAAATAAAGGGTAGTTTTTGAAATAGATTATCACAACTTGGCAGCTTTATAATAAGCAAATCTGCATTTAATGTAAAATATAATATAGTATCGAAAAGTACGACAAAACACAAAATTCTACAATAGCAAGCGACATATCCAGAGGGGGGTGAGGGGTTAAACAAGGAAAAGACATTAAAAAAATACAGGATCGGAAAGATCAATGGTGACAGAACATAAAGTGGTTTATAAAAATGCAGAATTAGTAGTAAACATAAATGGGACTTTGTTGTCAGTACAATATATATAACAGCTCAGGAGTGAATGCAAGCAAATGAAGCCATTTGCTGTCTATTCCTTGCACTACCTCACTACACTGAAAACCAAAAAAGTATGGGAAAAAAAAAGGAAATAAAGTTCAAAGGTTATATGGAATATCCTTATAAATGTTATGTAACAGGGCAAATATAAGGACAGTGTTAGACTCAGATTCAGTATCTTCCAAAATACACCAATTGTAAGAAAGGACAGAGAAGACAGAAGGGTCTGGCCTCGTAAAGGAAAACAGAGCTTTAGGTAAATGATGGTCTTTCTGACAGTATATTCCATGATGTGAAAATTATATTACACAATCCCAATTTCAAAGTTCTTATCACACAAAACCCTGAGAAGATATGATGAACCAAATAAATCATTTAATAATGGCAAAATTACAATCAAGACGGTCCATGTGGCAGCACAGCAAGCCCTACTTGTTGATGGAAAAGTTCTGTATCAATATTCCAAGTATGGGCAAATCAAATGGAAATGTGTGAAACTGTATAGGGGAAGCAAAATATGAGGCATAAGCTCTTAGAAAATGTTCGGGAAAACTTTCTGCTTTAGTGTGTCTCTTTGAACACACTTCTGTCAGAATGTTTTGTATATTACTAATACCAAATCTCAAGTTCATGTACTACAGACGTGGATGAAAAAAAATGAGCGGATTACGAAGGGAACAGGACACATGTCAAAAAAGATAGCTACAACTGGAATCAAGTAACCATTGGTGGCATCACTAGGGCCCCTGCTAAAGCTGAATTGTTTCTAACCTGCCCATATGATCAGAACCATGGTATGTGTGCAGACGTAAGTTATGAAACAAAGTACAGTATTCCAGATTACAATGAACTACAAAAACACAAAAAAGCTCTAGCATTATTCGGATACAATACTCAAAGTCAACCAAACGAAATGCAGTAATTAAAATATAAGGTGTGATTTGAAACGAAACTATGATTATAATCGTGTATATAAATAAATACAAGAGTTTTCCTGTTTGAGGAACAAAGATTAAGACGACTGTGCTTAAGAAAAAAAAGTAACCATGGAATGTAAAGACTGCTAAGACACAGGCAGTGGTCAGCAGCACTCATAAACTGCCCCACATAAGAAGAAAGGAGAGGGATGAAATTAACACTTTCAAGTTCCTTAACGGTTATGACATTGTCACCACGAGAAAGGCTGACAGAATTGATTTATTCAAAATTATCTGCCACATCAACAGCAAAGGTCATTAATGGTATTTAACAGGCTCCTAAAAACTCATTTATCTAAAAATTAACACAAATATCAAAAATACCTATACATGCCTTTCTTTTTAATTTCACATAATACTCAAAGCCAAAACAAATATGTTTCTTAAGCTTGGTCATTGCATATAAAAAAATTAGATAAAAGAGATGCTCCAGAGGAGATCAACAAAAATGGCATCAGAATTAAGAAAGGCAAGTTACAGGAAAACGGTAAAGGTTTTAAATTTCCTTGTCATGAAAGACAGTAGAGTGAAGAGTGTCCTGATCACAACCATTAAGGTTTTAAATCAGATCATTGACATATACAGTGAACAGTTCTTCAAGAGTTACAGGTATGGAACAACCAGAGGCCATAAATTGAAATTCAGCAAAAAAGGAAAAAAAAAAATGTGAGGAAGTACTTTTGCAGTACCAGTGAAAGAAGAATGGAATAAAATTACATTAGACTTGGTTAATGTAGACAGCATACAGAATTGCAGGAAGTTGTATGATAAAAAATGTTCGAGAGATGGGGCCCCATGAACGTACAACTCCCTTCCCATACAAGATAAGTGGTAATTACATGAATGATCTCTGTTGGCAGTCACCAGATGGTTGACAAAGTTACTGAGGCCTTATATACAAATGATCACAGAGGGAATAAAATTCACTCCCAAACTCAATATACTCAAACCAATGTTTATTAAAAAGATGTCTGTATAATTAAAAAAGCAGAGTAAGTACAATGGAATATGCTTCTTTAGACTCACCCAGTGCAGGACAGAAACAACAAACCACACTAAATTAGTAGGTTCCACATTCATTGAGTACATGTGGAAAATGAGATGATGAGGGAAATCTTACTCTAGCTCAACACAATTATATATTATGTGGCCATGATCACAGCATGTAGTTAGAAACCCTTGGTCCAAATTATTACATAACAAAAATGCAAAAAATGACCAGAAACTTAGATTTCTTTATTTATGATTAACCAGGAACTCTTTCCTAGAGAGAGTCCTGGTGTTACACAACACACACATATACAATAGTAAACAATATGGATTGGCAACTTATAACTAAAGTCTATAAAACAAAAATTTTACAGTTTTATTCCCAATAAAAAGTAACTAATTCAAAGTAGTGAATAACACTATGCATATGGTATATAATGCTCCTGTGAAAGGTTCTCCTCCCTGAAATTACTTTCTACTGACTCATGTAATGTATTTCCCCTAAGTTTTCCGAAATTCTTTTATACTGAAGAATGGTCAAATCAAACACTGCTGATTCTTTAGAGAAAGGTAACACATGAATCCAAAAAGGAAAATCACAAACTACGTAAGTAAATAAAACACTATATAAAAGGGTCAAGAAATCAGAAAATACTTACTAGGTTCAAGTCCATCCACCTTGACTTTAGTGACATCAACATGGGGTTGAACAGGAACAACAATTGGCGACTGTGGGATCTCCGAACCTGCATACAGGACAGTAACTCTATGATCCCCTGGAGATGGAGTCAAGTATTCTACTGTAAAGGTTCCATCGCGATTGTCTTGGATATCAATGGGGATATCTTGTCCCTGTGCATTGATTAGGGCAATCTGCACTTCACCTGCAAGAAAAAAAATATTGGGTGTTGATGAGTTAATTTGTTTCAACACATTTCTCTACAATGGTGATACATGGGTTTAGAAGACTAGAACTCTGATTATTCAATTTTTCCAACCCATTACCCATTCATAATTATCGATAGTAAGGGAAGGAATTCTACACTTCTGAGACCCCAATTCTTGAATATTCTTGATAAAATTCTTCAAATTTTCTGCATGCTGCCCTCTTTAACCATCTTCAGTCATTCTATTCCAGTCATAAACCACATATACTATAAATGTATTTCATCACATCTATTTTAACAAGCTTCTTACATAATTTCACACAAGATCCTCAGGTTGTTCTATCCCTACATCTTTTTTAGGAGCTATTTGCTGTTAACACCCATCTTGGCTCTTATAATTCTAGTATCACCTTTGTTGCTCCCTGGATTTATAATTTGCTCTTTGTACTTTTTCAGGTGCACTGACCAAAGCTGAATAGAATTTCTAGTTTTAGTCTTATGTACAAAATGAACACCTTCTCAAGTATTTCCTTATCCATGACCTTGAATGCAGTTTTAGTATTCACTAGCAGACACTTAGCCTTTTCAACTTTTAGGGTAGGACTCTGGTAACAGGTTTGGGACAAGTTCCTCTTACACACAAACTCCAGCAGCTTATTTCCTGCTAGATGTTATTCATATTGAAACCTTCCCTCACTGAAACCTATCCTCATTACATCTGCTCAGGTTGAGCTTCATTAATCATGTACCAAACCAACTTAGGAGTCTGTAAGGGTCCCCTCATAATAATGCATTCTTCCATGCTTTTCACTTCCCACACAACCTTTACATTATCTACAAAAATAACAAAAGATTCCAAACATTCTAGCAACTCATTCGCATAAAATCAAAATGGATCATGGTCCCAGAATAAGACCCTGCAGAACTCCAATGGTTACCTCAACTCACTTTGAGATGGTTTTACTCACATGCATCCCTTGTTCCCTTCCACTAATATAATCTATCCATTGGAGTCTTTCCCTTATTCCAACTTGTTAATCTGCCCCGAGTGAAGTCCAGCATTAATTGCTTTTGGCAGTCCAAATACAGAGTATCCACCCAGCCTTCTCTCTTGTCCAGTACCGAACTCATTCTTGTAGAAACCAGAGAGGTTCATTACACATAACCACCTTTCCCTAAAACCATGTTGTCTCTCATTAAGGTAATTTTTCCATACAGGAAGTCATCCATTTACTTTCTGATTATCTTTCCCAATACCTTTCAAACCACAATCATCAGAGACACCAATTTGTAATTCAAAGCCTCTTCCCTGTCCCATTTCACAGACAGGCATGACATTACCCTTTTCCACCCCCTTGGCACACTGCCTTTCTCCAGAGTCATCTTGAACAGTATTACAAGAAGTTTGTAAAGTATATCTGCACATCTCTTCAGTATACATGGTGAAATTTCATCAGGACCACGAGCCTGTATTAGCCAAAACCCTTTAAAATTTTGTTTGTTTGTCTTTGTAGATATCTCAATGCTTTTTATGACCTACTCCCCTCTCTATCTTATTAGTGTTGAGGCTATAGTGTCTTCCAATGTAAAGACACTTTTGAACTGTATGTGGTCAGTATGGAAAAATGCATAAAGTATGCAAATATTAAGGTGAAAGAAAGTGTTCTTATAAATTTAATTCCTAAGTGGGGAACAGTCAAATGAGATCCAGAAGGACATGCAATTGAAATTAAATATAGTTTCAACAAACTCACAAAGTTTTTGATTTATATCTAGATAAATCAGAGGGAATTCTATCTCTTAAAGTATGCCCAACAAATGTGAGTGACATCTTTGGTCTAGATTAAACTTTCTAGTTCTGGAAGTTATCACTCACACAAAGCTTTTACAGAGCTAATTTAGAAAATGCCATATTTTTTCTAATATCAATCATATCAGTCCCATGAACAGTACTGTAAAATTGTCAAAAACAACAGTAATCATATACCTACCTGGTCCAGCTTCACGACAGTCAATGTTGAAATGTGTCTGGGTGTTAGATTTCACTCCTCTTTCTACACCTGGCCCAAACACCTTCACTGCCCCTGGGTCTGATGGCTCCGAGATGAACACACGATACGGGGAGTTTTCAGTGGCAACTCCACCATAATTAACCTTGGTAAAAAGGCAAAACCCATGATAAAAAAGGAAATAGCATATTCATAACCATTTACAAGTATTAAATGTAGTCCAAGTCTAATTTTCATTGTACCTAAGTAAACTGTTAAGTAAATTGGTGGAAAAAAAAAGACATATTTGTGCTTGTACCTCTATGATTTGAGAAAGAGATTCGGTTCAAGAATTCCTTATTTTTACAAATAGGCATGTTGTCACTTTTATCTTTTATTCTTGTAAAGCTAATGCAAGACTAAATGGTTTTAGTACATTCTCTCTATCAACACAAAATTCAAACATATGAGACCCTACAGCATCCTCAAGTTCCTTGGACAGTTGAGCTTATTTGTAGCAGTCCTATATCATGCTTCCTTTACAATTAATATAAATATGAATAAATCACAATCACTATATGTCATCAATCCAATATACAGTCTTCAAATATTCTGGAAAGTGTTTTTAACTGTCCATCATAAATAATCATTCAAGATATTCCAAGAAAATAACAATTGTATTGATTTTCTAAAGCAGTAAATCTCAAACCTGCACTGTATGCTTGTTTCCTCGTGTTGGTCTGTAGGAGAAATCGTATAGGCCATTCTTGTTATCTTTGGCTTCTATCTTAATTGGTTGATAATTAGAGTCCATCACAGTAACATCAAGTGGAGCTTCCCCAGCTTGCCGTGTGTCTACTTGGAAATCTGTCGGTCGTCCAGACACCAATCCATTCTTTTCTAAACCAGGACCTTTACACTTTACCTACATTCAAATATGCAAATATTCATTATCATTTAAAGTGTGTATCTATTTACCTATGTACATATCTGCATTGTATGGGGAGGGAGCTTTACATTCGTGGGGCACTATCACTTCTTAAATTCACTCACGCTGCCTGCATTAACCGTGTTTACAGTCATTTTATTACATTCATCGGTCAATTTTATATAATAAAGGTATTCCTTCAGACATTTTTGAACACGTTTCTTGCTTAATTTCGTACTATGTCCAATGGTTGCCATATCCCTACATCTTTAAAAAAAATTTCTCTATGTATTCATACTGGTTTAGAAACAAAAATTCTGCTCAGGTCATCCCTCACTCTTTTCTTTTTCAAAGTGGACAAATCTAAACCCTTTAGCATTTCCCCGTAACTCAACTCTCTTGATTCTGACACAATTTTTGTTGCCCTCCTCAAGACCTTCTTTATCAAATAAGCTCTTATTTCTCAGTGTTTTCCAAACACATTCTCCATAGCAAACACCTGATGCAAACATCCTCTACCACTCCTGAAACCACGCTGTTCCTCCTTAATATGATGCTCTGTGCATGCCACCACCCTTTCAATCACCAATCTGCCAACAACTTATGAGCTGCTTGACAAGCTTATACCTCTACTTCAAACACTCACTTTTGTTCCCCCTGCCTTTATACAATGGCATTATACCTGCTCTCTGCCAATCCTCAAGTGCCTCACGCAAGACAATCACCATCTCTTTTCTTTTCACCAAACTACAAGTCAAGACTCTCTCACTTCACACACCTTCATATCTTAAACACCTCAAATGTGTGCTAAACTATCATCTAACACATTTTACACAGTTTAGCAGGGTAGAGAGAGAGGCTGATTGCAATGAGAGTTTCAGGAGAGAACCTAAGAAAATTGGATTGATTTAAATATCTGCGAGTGGATATGGCAGCAGATGAAATCATAGGAGCTGTGGTAAGCCATAAAATGGGTGAGGGTGTTAAGGTCCTTGGCAAAGTGAAGAGTGTGTGGATAGATAACTTTCTATGTTGGCAAAAATTAGTCTCATGGTACAGCAGTCCCAAAGTTGTTCTATGGATGTGAGGCATGGGCCCAAGAGTATCATGTCAAAAGTGAAGGAAGAAAGAAGAAAGGGGAGACCAAGAAAGGGATGGAATGAAAAAGGAAGGAAGGCTTTGGGGCCAGCAGTATAGGCTAGTAACATCCACAAACAAAGCACGGGATGCCAATAAAAGTATGACCATTTATTTTGTCTCAGGGCAAAGGCAAAAAAATTGAGACCATTGTATGAGGTAAACCTCTTCCTTAAGGATAAGATATTGCACATGAATGAGGTGAAAGAAATAGTGAACATAGAGACCAAGGATAAACTGAAGGAATAGAACAGAGTATGTGAAGAAAATCAAGGGATGTTAGTATGCACAATTGTGAGAAGTAATACAAAGGTAAGAAACACATGAAGGAGATTCAGCAAGTTTCATCGTCCAGGATTGTGGGAGATTGCTTTAAAAAACATGTAACTTAACATCTTTACCAGGTCTTAAACTGAGCTTTCTTCTCTCCCAGAAAGACTAGCCTTATTGACCTGATCAAACACTTTACAGGTATAAAATATCCAGCATATATTCAAATTATAGTTATCTTCTTTGGAAGTTGTTATAGTTGATTATTAGATGAATGATCTATAATATGCCTCAAAGCACAGGGCTTTTTTAAGGCATATCCCAAATATACTTTTTCCTTTCTAACACAAGAACAATTTCCTATCTATGACACTGAAAATTTCCTTAAACATACAACCCAGTGATTTGATGACAATGTCTTGATTAAGAATATCACAGGGGACAAAATTTACCACCTCTCTAACATCTGAATTAAAAATCTAAAAATATCCATCATATCATTTCCATGGGTTGGCAAACTCCCTGGGGAAAATGGTTTACCTGTCTTAACAGGTTTTACATAACTATGACTGGCCCTATTTGCAACAATGTACAATAAGAGGCTTAAGTTTGTATCATGGGCTGCAAGATATAGGCACTAGTATTTACCCTGTATAACATATAAAACACATTTTTTTCTTAAATAGTGTCATACCAGTTCAGGATAGTAGTCAGTATGGGGAAGAATTTGAGCTATATATGGAGATCCAGGGATGTCTTCATTGCTGCAGAGAATGTGTAATGCATATTCTCCAGGTGCTGTAGGATAGTAACGGACATCTGCAGATCCATCGCCATTGTCATTGCAGTCTATTTTTGCCTGTGAAGGGCCTTCAATGCTGAAACCTGAGAATGCAACATTTCATATTCATAAATTCTAGAGACCGGATAGTTTTATTATATTTCATCTATATTCAACGAGCATTTTTCTCAAGTGGAGCTTTACATACACAATCTTATGAAGAGTTAAATTTGCACCACATATTTGAAATACACAGCTTACAATGACAACTTATACATAATCTTAAACAAAGTTACTACATAATGTTTGTGCTGGACTGTTGCACTTCATTTCTATTTACAAGATAAAGCTTAAAAAAGAAGCTTATAGAACAAACAAAAATCATAAAACATAGTCTCTGTCAGAAATTAGTATCCATCTATTTATATTACTAAACTACCTAAGGTTAGTTCAGGCAAAATCTCCTTCATTTGCAACACTCAAGAGTCCAATTACCTCCGCTTTAGAGTCAGTAAACTGCGACTTTTTGAACGGCTTTTCTTTGTTTCTCATTCATATTTGCAGGAGACTCATGTATACTACAGGTATTCAAATTTAATAATGTAAATATCTTTTTTATGCATATACTCGCCATTTTACACATCAGCGAGGTAGCATCAAGAACAGATGACATAGCCTTAGAGGGAAAAATCCCCTTTGCTTTTACGAAAAGATGATCTATATTCATTTATCTATCATCATTTCCCCATTCCAAAACTAACTGGGTGAATTAGGTACACACAGCCTCTGCAACATCACTCACATGCATCCTTAACCCATGCCCAGTATGTTGAAGTGAAACAGGAACTTCCACATTTAAAAAGTGCTTCTAACTTTTCACACCAAGTTCATTCATCTAAAGAGAAAAATAATCATGAGCCCTCTTGCAGAAAAAGGCCTGCTGATTAGCCAGTGGTGATGATTTCTATTTTTTTGTCCATGTCTTCCACTTTAACTGAAAACTAATTTCATTTTGAACAAATTTATTTTCTAAAAAACTAAATTCTGTATAAACAAATTATTCACAAATGATTAATGTTTTTCCCACTAAATTCCTCCTCCTCCTATCTCGCATGTATCTCCCCTTAATACTGTTCTAATTAAGGATTCCCTAATGCATATCACTAACTACACAATTTCCTTATTACAAACAAGCAACTTCATCCCCAAGCAACATTCAAAACCTTCCCTGATTAGAAATCTATCTCTCATATTACATAACTACCAACAAAGAGCACAGATACTGCATTGTACTCGTGTATAACCCTCTTCCCTTCTCAAGGTATTATCCTTTGCCATTTATTTAATACAAAGACCATCAGAAATAATGCCTCTCACCTAATTACCAATTCCTGCTAGCATCAAGTCATTGGTTATAACACAATCCTCAGGTTTTGGGTCTTGTCGAAACACAGTTTACAGTGTACTGTTAGCAAATCAAAACACACAAATTTACACTGCTTACCAAGACCACCAGTTTCCCCATTTGTCTCTACAGTGAAGAGTGCTGGATAGCCTACCACTCCGCCTTTGAGGCCAGGACCATACGCTCTAATACGGGTCTCTTTATATGGTCCAATATTCACCTATCAAAAATAATAAATATTAGTGCATTGTAAACACTAGTCATCAAGCATGGGCACAAACATGTATGTCCCTTGTTCAGAAGCCTTGGGAAATCATGTACCTATCAAAATAAAACGAAGTATCAGTAATCTTTTACATAAAAGCTACTCACATACATTCACCCTCACAAACACAAGTTGAAGGGACACACAAAGAAATATACATCATGTACATCCTCTTTCTTCTCCTCCTGTAGAAGGAAACTCTCTCAGGTACAATCTTTATTGTCCTCCATATGAAGTCCTCTAATAGACCCATACATTTCTTTATGTGACGAAATTAAAGTGGTAATGCACACTTATATGGGTCTAATTCATCCTGTGCATACTTTGTTTCCGTGCCCCTTTCATGGGACTTATGTAGCTTCAAGGCTACAAAAAGGTTCTATACAAAATTAGTCCTTTCTGTCTATTGATAATGATACAGCCTCAACAAAGGATACTTCTCAGGCATGGTGTAACCTAAAACAAATGAAATCTTGTGACACCTATAAAGTACTTAAATGCAATTTCAATATTAGTCAAAATATAATTTACTTCCTGACATTGCTCTTCTTATGTGGCTGGGTACTATGTCTACCCCAAGTGTCTTTCACAAAATGACTCCTTTAATAGATGGCCAGTGAGATCATGGTCATATTTAGGCCTCTTTTCACAATGTCCCAGTTTCTCTTTGCATATGCTTATGATGAATTTCATCAAACATGCATGTGTCCAATGCTGAAACCTATCCAAGTCTCTCTATTGGTTATCACAATCATAATCACTCCTCTCTTCTCTCAACTTTCATCTGCAAACACAATCACAGTATGATTATCAAAGTCATGTCAAGGCACTCATGCAGATCAAACATAACAGTTGCCAATTACTAAACCCTTTAGGACATCACTGGTTACTCCAGCACAGTCTGAAAAGGCCACTGTGATGTGTATGTTTATCACACAGTGGATAGGAATTACAATGCCACCACAAAGATATTTACAATTTCAGTTTAGAATGCATTTACAGCTCAAGTCTCCTCACTTGAGGAAACAGAGGACTACTAACTGCAACAAATATCATAAAAAAGGAGACAAAGGAATTCAAGTCTCTGCGACGTTAACAAATACAAGTTCTTTAACATATACAGGAAATATCTAACTACAAGGCATAACAGGCATATTAAGTAAAAGTAACAAATGCTGTTCACAAAACTCTTTAAAATAATGAAGGAAATTAGAAAAGGAAATGAACTCTACACACGCAAAGAAATTAAATTACTTGTCTATATGTTATGTGTTAGAAGATGAGGCCCCACAAGTGTAAAGCTCCCTCCCCATGTACATACAAAGGGTGACAATAAACATTTATACAGACACTGAAGCACAAACACACAAAGATATAAACTAATATGAACAATCAAATATCATCCTAAACTTCTCCAAAAAATAAATTCCTTTTTGTAACAAAAGTTTATACAAAAATTCTCAACAGATATACTAAGATATTAGCTTCTAATAAATCTTAGGTATCTTGACAAAATTTTTAATAAGGCCAACTTTAATTAATATATGGCTTCATTTCCTACCTACAGCACTTTTCTCACCTCAAATGGACTCTTGGGAATCTCCTGACCACCATAGGATACCATAACAATGTAGCGGCCCTCTTTCTTAGGATGGTATGTATACTCATATGTATATGCATCTATCTGCTTTGTTTTCACCACTTCATGGGACCCACCTGAAGCAAAGGTTGAGATAATAATGAGAAAAAATATATCGATGTAAAATGAAGTAAAACTGATTACACATATTAACACAAGATTCTAAAATCTTTTTGTCTTTCATACCTGTTTGCCACTTCAAAATAATATACCGAAAAATAATGATATTGCATCATAATATAATAATAATCCCAGTCTTCAGTAAGTAGGAAATTATCTTTAAGATAAACCTTGGAAGGATATTATCATTGCAACTGTGAATGTAACTTATAGAAGGCAACAAACTTACCTGGTCCAATGACTTTCACTTCCACATTGCCTTCACCAGCTCCCTCAGTGTAAACTTTGAAGTCAGCAGAGTCTTTGACTCTCACCCCGTTAGGCTGAAGTCCTCGACCTGAAGCTCGAACCTTCCGGGCATCACACACTAATGAAGGTAAAGGCAATTGTAAGAAAGAATTTCAGCCATATATGTTCTTTGAAAGATTTAGTATATATACCATTATTTTGTGGAAAACAATATAAAGGGCAATTATTTGCTTGAAATTAATCAGATGACTTCTAACATCAATTTCTTAAGAATTTTTTTAACATAGACCTAATTTCCTCACCTGGAGAAACCTTGACACCAAATGGACTTCCTGGAATGGACTGTCCAGCAAAAAAGATGTTGATGGAATGTAGACCGACACCAGACGCTACGTACTCACAGCGGTACACATCATCACTAATCTGACGAGTCTTAACTGGTACAGTGTTCTTATGGCCAGAAGGATCCAGTACAATAACCTCTGGAGTACCACGCCCTGCATCTAGATTGAAAGGGGAGGGAGGTATTGGTGAGGATTGGGAGAAACGGGAGCGAGGGCTTGTAAGAATGGAACTGGATCGTCGACGGCCAGTGTTAGTATGAGGGAAGGAAAAGTTGCCGTACAAAGGAGTTTGTGGATCTACCGAGGGTTTCAGGGTAGATTTGGAGGAATTCAGAGGCATAATATGAGTGTATTGGAAAAACAGGATGAGTTAGAATGTCATGCAGCAAATGATTAGAAACACAGAGGTTGTAAAGTCAAACATATCAGGAAAGGAATTAATTTCAGACATGAAAAAAAGTCACATCAACATAGACATAACATCAGTGCCAGGAGAAAATTGAAGTGAATTTGTAAAATGATTTTTAGAATATTATGTCATGTTGTCAGAAACAACAAATGATGCAAAAGTTTTAAATGTGAAAAGACAGATCTCAGGATGTACATAGACAAGTTAGTACAGAATATGTATAGGAAAAATTAAATATATTTGATAGCATACACACCATGTTACATTTCAATTGAAAAACATGCATAGTAAAAAAAAAAAAAAAAGAGAAAATTCAGAAAAGTAGGAAAACAGTGCATTTGATGAAAATTTATTTCAAGGAAGTTAGAAAAATTTAGCATTAAAAGATTTTATGTATAGATATTTAACATCAAATCAGGTGGTTAGACACAGCATTCCCAATGTTGCATCATTAAAAATTTTGAGAATAATCAGTTTTTTGAATTTGTACACAAAAAGTTTGTGAAGGAGAATCATCACAAGTAGTATTTCATTTACAGGGTAAAACAGAAGTACACAAAACATGAACAAGATAACGGACAAAATCAGTCACACAATAGGGAGAATATTTGATTTCATTGTCCATTTTCATTTTTTACAAGTTATTAAAGATGGCAAGATTTTAAAAGCACAAGAGACAAAAACAGAAGACAAAAGGAATAATCAGGGAGAACAGTAAGATAGTTATCCATGTTAGTACAAACAGGAGGTTTGAAAGAAAGACGATAAAAGATTTTTGTCAGTATATCGAGCATCACACATCAATGTTACCTTATCAATACATCTAGATGATATTACTTACATTATTTGTACTTTGAGTATATGAAGATACTGTTAAAACATCCTCTTAACCCAACATGAAGGTATTGGCAAAGTATCAGTATAATACTCATCAACATCACACAGTGACTTCACATTTTATATTGCTGAAAATATACCAGTACTAGACCATGAAGAGATAAGTTGCAAGCCAATTTTAAAAAGTAAATCAAGCAAGAAAATCATAAAATATTCTTTAGGAAAATTGGCAATTCAATTCTTAACGGGTGAATGCAAAAATACACTTCACATCAATGAAAACATTGAAATGCTCGGTGATGAAAATAAAAAAGTATCACTGCAGTACCATCTTCCATACAAGTTGGTATGTTACACTGAGACTATACAGTGGCTTCACTTCAATAAAATTCTATCTAGAAATGAAATACTTTATTCATAAAAATGTCCTGCAAATGTGGAAAATATCTAAAGCATCTTTTCTTAAGGTTACACATATAACATTAATAATATTTCAGATATGAATCTTTTTCTGTTCAAGTTATCAACTCCTCAAAAATGTCTTGCAACAATCCTACCCAAACATCATGTTTATACTAACTATGCAATACATTACCAGGCAATGCAAATTGTCACAAAATTACTGGAAAAGAAGTAATAACCAAACAACTTTTGGGAAACCCTAAAAGTAAAATCCAAATTAAACTTGCCAAACTCTTCCCAGATCAATTCTAATCAACTAGATATTACTATCTCTAAAATCCCTTGTAAACATAACTTAACATTACAAGGATTCAAATAACTATTCATTTGAAAACCAACCAGTATTAAAAAAAAGAAAAAAAAAGCACAGACAGATGTGTGATATTTGAAAATCTGAAAAAAATGCTACGAGTTTTCATTCCTTTCCATCTACATACAATATAATGCCTATGAAAATTAACAAGAATTACCCTTCTCATACATGCTTGATAATCCTTTTAATGATATGTCTATCTATATCTCTGATGCCTGTTCCCTTCCGTAACTCCCTCAAGAGGGTGGCCATGGCAATAGTCTCCATAACTAGTGAACTCTAGTGCCACTTCTTAGCCTTTAGCACCTCACCCTTAACAAGTCACTGGCAGAGGGCAAGTGTTTGCTCCTACCTAATGTTTCTACTGACTACTTCAACTAATGCTCGACAGTAAGGCTATTCATAGCAATTCTTCAAAATTTGCCCATTACTTATATGCAAATGGTCAATTATCTACCAAATAATTTGGCAGACTGCCCAACTAAATGAATGTATTACACAATTTCAACATTTATAAAACTTGGAGAGAACAAAGTTTGCATAAAAGGGTTGCAAATGTGCAAAGACCAATTCTAACTATTTCAGTGCTGTGGACATCAATCTACTATAACACAGTAGGGATCTAAGAACATCAATCTGCACACATTTGTTTGCTCATATGGCTCGCCATAAACAGCAACCTAAACAAAAGAATGAGTCACTGGAGTTACCTGGAGACTTAATAAAGCAGTTCATGACCATGGTATGCTTCTGTGTGCCTTTTCTGTGTCTGTGGCATCCACAGTCACCTGTCCTCAAGATTGGCCTATCTGGTAAGTAATGTGTGTTTACTCAACTATGAACGGGTAACTCATAATTCATAAAAATAATTGTTCTGATAGATTTTTGTGTACCTAATCTTTTTTCACTCAGTTTTTCTTTTTTCTTAACTAGGAACATTCAAGTCTTATTTAATAATAAAAATATTTTCTGGGACACTTTTTCAAAGATCAAATAAGAAACATGGTTTTTCCATTTTTTTGTGCCCTGGGAGGGAGGCCAAAACAAAAAATGAACACTGATAAGGTTAAAAAGATTCAAGTTATACACAAACATGATGAAAAGAAAAAACCTTTGACAGCCAGTATCAACTAACTCACCCTTAGTGAATATATCAAAATATGTTGGTCGATTGATAGTGACTCCTTCAGGTTCCAGACCAGGGCCTGAGGCTGTGACTTTGGAAGGATCACCAGCAAACCCAGAAACATTGACCCGAAATGGTGACTTAGGAATCTCACGTCCACTAAACCTGCGAGTAAAATGGGATTTAGCATCATGATGAAACAAGCTGACCAGAAATAGAATATTACAGGACCTACTTCAAAGACTCCTCTCAGCTTCAACTTCTCCACTATCTGTCTATCCATATCTTTGAAACCTGTTCCCTCTGGCCTTACATACACTAATCCATGCATTCTTTCTCCCATTTCTCTTCTAGTAATCTTCCACTGATTCCTCATGCCTAGGAGGTCTTCCTCTCACACCAACCCCCTTTAATTGTCCTATCACACATTCTCTTTGTAAAATTCCTCATATTGCTCTTACAGATGCTCAAATTCCATTTATATAAAAACTTTTACAATATTCAATGGTTTTCAAGCATATAAATGTTGTATACACATTCTTCTTTTTTCTCTAGAACTGCTCAGATGAAAAATTCTGGCATATATGCCTCCATCCCTTCCTAAAAACACCTTGTTCCCATGCAAATAATTAATTCATATTTCATATACAGATTACGAACTTAAGATACCATTACTGTCATCCAGCATTTCTTTCCGTCTTTCATACCTCTTCTTTATTTTCCAAATTAGCACCAGGAACATGTGAAAAACCACCTCATTCACTCACATCCACCCTCTAGCTGTAATAAAAAATGCATTAAAACCAGAGACCCCTTTCAATAACCAGGACACATAGACCTTTCCATGGTTTCCTAACTGCTTAATATGCCATGTTTCTGCTTACTAACAGCACATCACCCCCTGTATATCACATTATTCCAATTCATTCTACCACTCGAATGCCACACCCCCTCCCTCCCTCTCTCTCTGCATGTTCATGCCCCTATTACTTAAAGCAACTTTCACTCCATCTTTTCACGGCCTTGGTTCCCACATTCCTTGTTTCCTCCACTTCCAACATGTTTACTTTTAAGTCGCCTCTTCCAATTATCCAAACCATTTCAGCACATCCTCTTCAGCCCACTCATGCATACCCCTTTTACGACCACACCACTACCTCATCATATTTCTTATTCTGTCAGTCATTCTCACAAGTCATATTGTCCTCAACATTTCCAACACATCCATCCTCTACCATACTTTTCATCTGGCATATACAGTCATAACGCATAAGGTGTTCTGCTATCTGACCTTCCCATGTACCATACAACTTATCAACTATGCTGATTCCATTTCTTTGTATTTCCTACAATTCACCCCCTATACTTCATTTGGTAGAACTGCTTTTGTATTTTCTCAATCATCAGACACAAGAACTTCTATGCCACACTTTCATACACACTTTCCAAATCCATGCAACAGCATTGCACCTAAATCTTTCAATTTACTCATCATTCCATCTGAAGTTGCAGCTTTCCTATTTTTCAAGAGCATTACTGTTCTTCTCACCCTGACTTTTGCAATATCTTCCTCTCCCTACAAACAGTCCATTCTTGCTATACTTCTAATCCTGTTGTACCAATAACCAGGTCTCCTACACCATCTGTATCAGTTGTTTATGATATTCTACCAAACTTCAAACTTTATCAAATGCAATCTTCCAGGTTTCACTATAGTACACTCTCACTCTAATTTTACAAAATATCAAACTTTACACATACTGAATTCGGAAAAGTACTTACTTGACTATAACAACAAAGTCTCCTTCACACTGTGGTGTATATTTGCATGTGTACGTCAGGTTTCTGTCACTGTTGAACTTGCATTCCAGCTGTAAGCAGCAACAAAAAGTCAGTGCAATAATGAAAAGTTTCAAGTTCTATATTAGTGGAATTATTATTTCAGAGAACAAAAAGTTTATCCATAAAGCAGGGACTACTACACATGAAAAAAAAATAAGGACATTTCTGATTATCAAAAATCAGCCAATGAAGTGGATGAAATTTAAAGGAAATTAACATCCTCTTAGTAAAATGATACTTACATTTTCCACGTGACCATCAGGTGTCTGCAAGAAGGCTTCTACTTTTCCTTTGCCAGCACTGAAGGTCTCAATAGTGAAATGGGTGGGTGCCCCCACTACTGGTCCTGAAGGTTCAATACCTGGACCATAGCATCGCACCCTGCCACGTGTACCAGATTACAATCCATGTTAACATCAAGACTTTGAATTTAAATTCGATATTTCACAAGCAATTTTACATGAAAAATTTCAGGCAAAATAGTTTGCAACAAAACTGTGTGTACAAGTGATCAGGTCAAATATCACCAAATATGAACACAATGGCCTCAGCAAAAGCAAAAGTTTAAACCAAAGGCTGTGAAACTATGTTAATGTAACCTGTTTACCGCTAGTAAGATATCTATTGCTTTAGAAAATCACTCTGTTTAAACTGTTTTGTTAAACTTAGGAAAGTCTCCAAACTATGTCCTTTTGTCAGCAAGGTATAACCCATTTGTTGATCTAAACCCAATAAGCAACTGTTTGTTTCAATGCAGTAACTCTTTGAACTTCTTCAGTCACTCTTGTAATCAAATTCTATTGTTTAGTAAATCTAAATAACGTTTTCTCTTTATGCCAACTACCCCAATGACTTAGTAGTATCTTCCTCACATAAGAAAGGTTAGCCTGAGGAACTTCATTGGTAGCAACTGCAAACAAAAAATTACTCTATGAAACATAAAAAAAGAAATGAATGCCCTACCATAAAAAGAAAAAGTTGCATTACAAATTTCTTTTCCTTTTTCCAGTTATAATGTCTCTCAAACACCATAACCTAAATGTTTTACATAATACCATCTAATGACTCTCTTAAATTCTTTATTCAAGGTCAATCTTTTGAATTAAGAAACAGAAATATTTCTCTCAATTAATGGCATTTGATACATGTCCTTAAGTTCTTTAGTTATGTGCATATCAATGTCATTATTACGACATTCTTTCTTGTTAATCATGTGACATCCTATGCAAGGTGGCTTACCAAATCAATTAGATTCATTACCATTTACAGTTAAATGCTACATTGGTTAAACCAAAGAGATCCCCATAATTTGAAAATATTTCTAACTGTGCAAAGATTAACCTTTTCATTACAAGAGCCTTTAACAAAGACATGCAACCTGAATGTATTCTCAATTTCTTAGTTTTCAATCAAATATTCTAGCAAGCTCTAAATGTACAAGCATCCTTGTTCAAATCAATAGTACTTATAATTAATGCAAATACTGAGCCAAACTTTCAACACCAATTCTCCACCATAATATTGTTACATAAAGGTAATACTGTTTAGATTTGCACAAATACTGTTCATGAGCAAATGAATTTACAGTTCCTAAAGTGATCAATACAATCTTTCTGGTTTACATCATTACTTCTTTGGCTTGTTTACCTCTTCTTGTGTCATATGTGCAAATCATTATTTGATGTTTTTAAATTCAAATCTATTCAATCATTATTGAACAAACAAGAATTCAGAAATCCTTCTAACAAAATGACAAGGGAAGGCTCATCTAGATGTTTTCCTTTACACTCTCTAGTGGTTTTCAAATAACATTATTATAAAGTTAAGAATGAAATTCACACCAAAATTGTCTAAAAATCAGGTTGTGAAGTATGAAAAATCTCCTCTTCTTGCAGGGTAATCTTGTGAACAAGAGTCTGTATAGCCTAACAGGGTTAAATTACAGCCAAATGCCCCATGGGAGGATAATAAACCTCGGCTGTAAGAAAAGTACTTGCAAAGACATCTCACTATGTTCTCGCATACAAGATCCCTACTCCACTCACATCCCTTCTCCCTGCACTGTTCTACCCTGTTATTCACTTTTCCACTATGGAGGAAGAAATACCATGAAAGAGGAGAAAGGTAAAAAGTGGCGAGGAAGGAGGGAGATTTTGGTAGGGATGTTGCAAACACAGAGGAGTGCTATGTATTCATAATGTGACATTTCTAAGCAAGCACATCTTACCGAGAGAAATATCATACCCAAGAAAAGTCATCTAGGAATAACTGAACCCATTTGGGCATGTAGGCTCTGATTCTTGCTTTCAAGACAAACTCTGCTTACAGAAGAATGAAATCAGTTTTGAAAATCATGTTAAAAAAAAAATTAAAAACACACCCCTCACTGTCAAACTCTGAGGGTTTTTCTAGATCTATTAAACCAGTTCCCCTTAATGCAACTCAATTACAAGTCTAAGAAATTTTGTTAACTACCAATATAAATCCCCTAGCTTAACCACTGCTGTGAGTCTCAAGGCTAAGCTACAACTACTGACCCAAATGCATATGCTCTAATATAACTGAATCTGGGGTTTGGGTGATTTTAAGTATGACTATCAATCCAAAACCCTTCACTTCACCACAGCTGTATGACTGAGGACTATGCTACAGCTACTGACCCAAATGCCTTTGCTCTAATACAGCCGAGTCTGAGGGTTTGGCTGATGCTACTCCCCTGGGAAAGTAAGGAGAATATTTAATTGGCTATACTATGCCCAAGGTTTATCTGTATCACATATAAATCACACTACTTAATGAAATACATATGAATATGAGGCAAACATAAACAGGGTACACCTTGAGTTAAGTCTAGAGGACTGTGATCAATAATGTGTTAAAATTAGGATTTCAGTTACTGGTATATCAGGTGTTGACAAACACCACCAGTTGCTGTGTTTATGAGAGTTCATTCATGCTTGTCCAAAGTAAATGAGTTTTGTGTAAAAATCTAAACTAATATTTGTACAAATCCTCTCCTCCTGTTTTCACTTTTCCAAAAGATGGAACAGAGAAGGGGCCCAAGTGAAGATTTTTCTTCTAAGGCTCAATCCTCTGTTCTTAATGCTACCTTGCTAACATGGGAAACAGCAAATATGTATGGAAAAAAAAAAAAAAAAAAA
>JAYMFT010037460.1:0-11465 GCA_038088735.1 Panulirus argus | reverse complement strand
CAGACCTGACTCTAAAACTCGTCTTCCAGACCTGACTCTAAAACTCGTCTTCCAGACCTGACTCTAAAACTCGTCTTCCAGACCTGACTCTAAAACTCGTCTTTCAGACCTGACTCTAAAACTCGTCTTTCAGACCTGACTCTAAAACTCTCTTCCAGACTTCGCTCAAAAACTTCTTTTCCAGACTTCACTCTAAAACTCCCCCTCCAGATCATATTCTAAACTCGACTTCCAGAACTCACTTTGCAATTCCAGCTTCAGAGTTTTCCTAATAAAATCCCCCTCTTCCGGACCACCAAAGACTCCTCTTCCAAAACTTTCATTCCAGACCTTCGTGTAAGCTACGTCGGAGTTTCCTTCAGAGGTTTTCCCCCACGCCTCCAAGGGAGTTCCTGAGTTTTTGGAGTCCCTGGTCCCTACACTTCTTATACTCCCCCCAAAACAGTGTGATAGTACAGCCCCGCAGCTTGCAGAGCCTAATCCTGGAATTCCTGCCTTCCTTTAACCCTCTTCTTCCAGACACTCCCCCCTGATACTCCTCTTCCAGAGCATCACAGTAGTATTCTTTCTCCAAACTCTCCCCCTGAAACTCTTTCATCACAGACTCGACTTTTAAACTCTAGTCCCCTACAACCTCCTGCTATAGCACTTCCCCTGGAACTCCTCTTCCACATCTTTACCAAAAGAGAAAACTCCTCTCCTAAGAATATCCCTATAATAAAATTTATCTTAAAAACATCCTCACAAATCTCGTTTTTCATAAACTCCTTAACAACTTTTCTTGGAGCTGTCCCCTAAAATCTGTCTGCCACAACCTCCACCTGAAACTCCAGCTAATCTTCTGTTTAAGACCCTTATATACTATAGCTCCTCTTCCCTCGACTTCACAAACCCTTCTAACAGAACCTCTTCCTACTCCGGTCTTCTCGGGAAGCCTAATATATCTCCTCTGCCAAAGCCTCAGTAGATATCTCCTCTTCCTTAATCTCCTAAAATCCCAATAGGGCCATCTCCTTTACCTCTTCCAGGGCCGCTTCTTATAATAACTCATGCAGAGCCTTTCTCCATAACTCCTCGTCCGTAACCAGCTACAAATCCCTTTGCGCAGCTTCCTTCTAAATTATGTCCCTCAAGGCTCCCTACTGAGGCTCCTCTTCCAGATCTACCTCATGATAATCCTCCTGTCTATAAAGGCCGCCTCCATTTCATCCAGAACCTCCTACAACGCATTTTCTGATGAACGCGCCAACCCCCTAAAATAAATAAATAAATAAATAAATAAATAAATAAATAAAAACTTTGCCTCAGTCTTCTTCAGTAACTTAAGATCAATCAACAACACTGCCTTCTGAGCGATCACCGATACCGCGATAATTCCACACGCCCTCCAAAAAGTTTGACGCTATCACTTTAGGCAAAAACAACAAAACCACCGAGTCATGCTTTGGCGAGTCACTCTTACACTCACCGCCACGAGACTCTCACTTTCGTCCGATTCTCACTTTCGTTTCGGCCCGCAGACCAGACACACTCACCGTCACGACTACCGCACACTTAGTACTGTCGCCGCCACCCACCAGCAATGAGGCACTTCCTCGCAATTTTGTGAACTCCTGCACCTCCGGGATACTCATTATCCTCCGCCAGCCGCCCACTATCGCTACCCTCCACCAGCCGCCCACTCACACGATCCTCCACCAGCCACCCACTCACACGATCCTCCACCAGCCGCCCACTCTCACTACCTTGAAATACTACTGGGACCAAAAGTGGTAAATACAAAGAATAGCATACCTTCAAATCAAGGCTAGACAAATACTTGAGTAATGTCTGTTACCAGTAAGTCATCCTGCTTCATGAGGAGATAATTCAACTCTTTTCTTCTTTTTTCGGGATCCATCCCCAGCGCTGCCGTTGGTCAAAATTCGCAGGGAACGTCCACCCCAAATTACATGGTGCTGCTTCTTAAACGCTTTTTTTTTCTTTTCTTTCTTGCTGGTCGTTGAGCCAGAGGGAGAGGTGGGAGGGAAGGTGCCTTCTGGATCCCTATCCTGATCCTATCACAAAGCAGATAACCTCGTCATGGACCATCAAAGGTATCCTGTTATCTGTCCTTCCCATGTACTTTGACTTCGTCCACTCTCACTATCCTCCACCTGCCGCACTCACTGGCCTCCACCTGCCGCCCACTCTCATCACTCTCTACCAACTACAAACTCCCACTACCACCCTCACCCAGGCCGCCCATTCTCACTGTCCTTTACCAGCCGCCCATCCTCACTGCCTTCCATCAGCTGCCCACTCTCACTACCTTCCACTAACCACCAACTCTCACTACCATTCTCCAGCTGCCCACTCCCAACTCTCTTCCACCAGCCACTTATTCTCATTACCCTCCACAAGCAATCCACTCAACCACCTTCCGTCAGCCGCCCAAACTAAGTAACTTCCACTAACCTGCACCAGCCGCCCACTCTCACTACCCTCCACCAGCTGTCCACCTTCACTACACTCCTCCAGCCGCCCACTCTCACTTTCCTCCAACAGCCGCTTACTCTCACTACACTCCACCAGCCACCCACTCAATAGCCCTCACTAGCCGCCCACCCTCACTATCCTCCACCAGACACCCAACTCACTTCCCTCCACCTGACGCCTAACTCGCACTTCCCTCCACCAGACGCCCAAGTCTCACTTCCCTCCACCGGGCGCGAACACCGGTACAGGTTGGCCCGCGACACTAAACCCCAACGTAATTGAACCTCCCACAAGTTATCAATCTCTGTCAACCATAATCAAGCACAAAAACTTCATATAAAAAAGAATATAACAGAAGCTCTTTTTTTCTCTCTCTTATTCTTTCTCTTTCATCGAGTTCTGGGCTTTGCAACGGAGGCCAGGTGAATCACGAGCCAGCAGTGTACGTACGTCAGGTGAGACAAGAGCCACAATGGACACCGCTGGCGACATTTACCTTCAGCGACTGCAGTAACCGCAGCGGGGGGGAAAGGGGCCTTTCCCTCTCCCCGTCGGGAGCCCCTCGGCAGCCTGATGCTTCCCGGCGGGGATCCATCAAGCGACTGCCAGCCCTCCCAGACCCCAATGCCCTTCCCGCCCTTAATGACACGACAGCAAAAAATAAAATAGGTCCTCGTGACAGAGGCCGGACAGCCGGAAGCCGCACGGAGCAGCAGAAGGAACCAGAGACCATAATAGGGGTGTTGCAGCAGACGGGAGCAGCGTGCGGGTCCGGCCAGCCCTTCGGCCGCAGCCGCATCAAACGCACCTCCCAAAAATCTCTCTAAATGCGGCGCTCGGCAAACCGCCAATTTGCTCTCAATAGATGCAGTCATTAGCTCGTTTCCTGGCTAACTATTGGACAGTTTTCGGACAAGGGGCTTCCACGGACGACCCTCCCTCCCCGATGTTCCGCTGCCCACAAAGAAAATGGAACTGATTGAAAATGATCCTCTTCGGGCACGACAGGTACGACCCACTGAACACGGCGTTCTGACGCTTGTGCACGACGGTACGACCTACTGAGCACGGCGGTACGGCACGAGCACGACTTACTGAGCACGACGGTACGAGGTACTGAGTACGACGGTATGACACCAGCACGACGGTGCGAGTTGCTCAGCACGGCGGCACGACCTACTGAGCACAACGGCACGACACCTGAGCACAACGGTACGAGCTGCTGAGCACGATGGCACAAGCTACTGGGCGCGACAGTACGACCTACTGAACACGACGGTGCTACTACCCTTGGTTATGATGGAGTGACCCTTGACTCGACCTAAGGGTCGTGTGTCGTCGTGCTCAGGGGTCGCACCGCTTCTCTAAGGGGTTCTTCCCGTCATGCTCAAGTAGGTGAGAACAATCTCTGTACTTTCCGGCTGTCCGTACCCGCGGGCCGTTGAGAGACTGCTACCCTGGCCACTGGTACAACCCTCACCTTCCCTCCATCTTCACTACACTACTCTTTGTCGTACTGGCAAGCTTCAAAACCATAAGTACGTGTACAACATGAGTACATGTACAACATGCCGTCAGTACTACACATAATGCATCGTTTGAGGACGACGGTACGATCCCTGAACACGGCGGTACCATCCTTGGGCACGACGGTACGATCCTTGAACAAGAACGTGCAATCACTGAGCATGACAGTACCATCCTTGAATACGACGGTACAATCGTTGAGCACGAGGTGCACTTCATATGCCCGACGGTGTGATCCCTAAAGACGACGGTACAATGCTTGAATACGACGGTACGATCTTCGAGCACGATGGTTCGACCCTTGAACACGAGGGTACGATCACTGAGCACGACGGTGTGATCCCTGAAGACGACGGTACGAACCTTGGATATGATGGTGCGACCTGTGACCCCCGACTCTTTAGGGTCAGGTCAAAGTACAGGCCATCAGAGCTAATGAATGATCGAACCTTCGTGTTCAAGGAAAGTAATGTTGTGCTCAAGGGTCGTACCATCGTGTTCAAGGGTCGTACCATCGTGCTCAGGGGTCGTAACATCGTGCTCAGGGGTCGTACCATCGTACTGAAGGGACTAATGCCCCAGATCGTCCACGTAACTCCAGTCCACATACATCAACATTACCCTCATTACGGTATCTCTCATTATCTTCCCAGAAATTACAATACTTCACCGTAATTACATCTGCGTAATAAGCGAGTACAAATAAAACTCGGATAATTCATAAAAATCAATAAAGAAAATGGATGTTATGAGCAACCAGCGGAGCGGGGTCGAGTGTACGGCGGGTCGAGGTGGAGTAGTTGGCTGACGCGAGGGTGTTGGAGGGTCACCCTCCCTCACTCCCGAAGTCATGGACACTGATACGCTCTCTCGACCTTCTGCTCTCTTACGGTTCTATATAACTGCTAATTATCCGTTGCCCCAGGTCACCCGACGGTTCCACGCCACACGTACACACACCAATCTCACGGTCCCGGGTTCGACTCCAGGACAAAGTCACCTCACAGCCATCAAAGCTGATCATCCTACCCTTTGGGGCTGGTCGATGAATGGGTACCTGGCGTAAGCTGTGATGTGTGTGTGTGTGTATAATTACTATTTGTGTGTTCTGGGAAAAGCGTAAAGACACGATTTAATGGGTACAAGGTTAAGAGACGGGGCAACACGAGTGTAGAACTTTCTCCCCGTAACACACACTTCGGAATCAGCAGTAATCACACGTACAGCGAATGGACAGCATACAGACGTTTGAAAAGTTCTGTGATGGTAGAAAAAGTTCAAGATCTAGGGCTCCAGGATCGTAGAACTCTCGACCCCACTTACCGTTCAAAGAGGTGCCCACAAACACATTACACACAGACACACACACACACATTCAAATCTCTGTACCACACATACATACGCTCTCATGCAACACATTCACTCGCGCCGAAGCCACAGTTATTAAAGGAGCATCAAGTCACCACTTCACAAAGTAATGAGATGTAAGACCTGAGGTGTAGGAACCCACCGAAAACTTCAGTTATCACCTTAGGATAGAAGGGAAGCCAAACTGGTCATCCTATGGTGCTGTCTTGGGAGAGGAAGTGTGAGAGGCGAGGTAGGCTCCAGGCGAGGCCGAGCGGCGAGAGTTTTACCTGGGTCTGAGAGGTTGTGGCGGCCACCTGGCGGCCACTAATTAACGGATCCAGATTGATATCAGCCACGCCAAGCTCAGGGCCGGAAATGCCTCTGTTCCGGACACACACACACCTTCTTGCCCCACGCTGCCTTGATCCCCGCTCCACCGACCGGCGCTCGTACCTGGCCTGGCCTGGCCTGGCCGCTGGCCCGTGCTGACACACCTGGATGGTTGAGGTAAACCGAAGTTTAGGAAAGTGTCGAGGTAAACCATAGTGGGAGATGCGTCACACCTGGGGCAAGGTCCCTTCGCTTACCTGGGGAAGAGCGGGCTGCTCTGCCCCCAGGCTGGAGGTCTTCCCAGGGCTGGGGTAGTATGGGGTGGGGGGGGGGTGTCCCTTAATGTGACAGAGGAAGGTGGGGGGGGGGATTTTCGGGGGGTGTTGAGGTAGGTGTGGTAGGGCCTGCATCATCACTGGCCTCGCTGTTCACCATCACTACCACCACAAAGGGGTTGCCCCAGTGACGACCCCTGGGCACCACCTTTTTCACGCCAAACCCCGCACCGCCACCCCCACAACCAATCCTCCCACCGCCCTCTCAACGTCCAGCCCCACAACACCTCCTTCACATCCACACCCAACGACCTCCATGATGAGGCTCCCTTCGAATTCCAATTTTTCGCCTTTCTACCAAACAGGTGAGGGCGGTGTGGCCTGCCACCAGCCAAGATATCATCGCCAGCAGCCGTCGATGGCCACGTTGGTGAGAGATCACCGACCAGCTAAGAAGACCACCACGGCCCCAGCATCGGTCGTCGGTTAGGGCTGTCCTTAGCAGGTCTCCAGAAAGTGGAGCATTGACTGAGGGAAGGTACTTAATGTGAGGAAGACACGGAAGCACACTGGACCTGACCTGATCATCAGTGATGAAGTACCACGCAGGAAAACGAATTTAGAAATGAATTAAATGCGATAAAATGTATACAGGTTGGCACTGGAGAGTGACACTCTCACTTCCCCCTCATTACTGAGTGACACTACCTTATGCTACTAACTGGCACTGTCCCACAGTGTTGTCTGGCACTGCCGCTGCCTCCAAGCTACTGATTGTCACTACCCCACATTACTAACTAGCACCGTCGCTGGTCCACACTACAGCACAAAACAAGAACCTCACTGCTCACCGGAACACCTCCAGGTAGAACACCGAAGCCAGGCATTCCCTAGTAAGTCTCCCGAATACCCAAGTAGAGGCCTCTGCGCCCAGGTACAGGCCTCCTACATCCAGGTAGGGGCCTCCTATACCCAGGTACACACCTCTCAAAACCTTCATACCCAAGGAGACGACTCCTTCACTGTATTCCTAGGCACATGTTTCCTTCTGTACACCCAGGTACACGCCTCCTACACCCTGTCCACCCAGGTACACGCCTTTTACACCCTGTGCACCGGAGTGCATGCCAACTTCACACCTTGTACAACCAAACGTATACGCTCCCTACATCCTGCATACCCAGGGACAGGCCTACTTACTCCCTGTACCTATGCCTATCACACTCTGTGCCCGAGGTTGCAACTTCCACACGATTGAACGACACTACGGGACAGGTCGGTCGGGGTTCGCCGCGACAATTAGGCTCCAGGTTGGCTGCGCCGGAACAATGGACGAGCCACCGTGGCCTGCCTCACGCAAACACCCCTGCCCGGAAATGCCGGAGTGGCCAGCAGGAAGTGCTACTGGATCAAAGAAACGACGTTGGCTCCAGGATGTTGGTGATGGTGACGAAGCAAAGGTCAAAAGTGGAAAAGTTAAGTCTCCAAGAGATGGAACCGGTACTGGAAAAATTGAGTTAATGGGGAAGGCAGAACTGTACATGAAATGATAAATGAGGGATTCCAGTCAGGAGAAGGTGGGTGATCCAGATACGAGGAACAAGCAAGATTGTCCTGGAACTGTGGTGAATCCAGGAGGATGTTCGTTCGAAAGGGGTCATGGCAAGGAGGAACTGGAACTGGAACTATGGTGATGAAACGGTTAGTTCTACATGACACGGTACTTCTGGATGATGATCAAGGTGGTACTTGAACAGGGAGACGCACTGGGAAATACGTAGCCCTATACTTTTACGTCCGGTGGGGGGAGGAGATGGCTTTACAAGGATAGGGGTGAAAGTGGTCTCTGCCACAGGAGAATCTTGTTCTACTATTGGGTATAAAGACAAAAAATATGTTTTTAATATAAGTTTAAGAAGGTGGGTGGGTGGGGGGTTGGTTAGGTGGGGGTGGGGGGGGGGCAGGCATAGCCCTGGAACCGGTGCAGAAAAGAGAAGAGTGGAGGCGAGGGCAACAAAATACTTCAAGAAAAGAGTTGGGTCAAAACAATCATAAATCTGAAATAGGAGAAGAACGGGGGAAGTCCTGAAAATTGGAAACAAGATATTCTGGAACTGAAAGAGGCGTAGGAATAAAGGATTACTAGCGGTGAAGAGACTGATGGGGAGATAGATAATGGAACTAGAGAAGGGGCATGATATTCTGAAACTGGAAGATGAGAGGGGGTTCAGTATACCCTGCAGCTGGAAGACGACAGGGGGTGTGATATCTTTGAAGTGGAAAGTGGGAGGGGGCATGATATCTGGAACTGGAAGATAAGAGGGGGCATAATCCCCTAGAAATGGAAGAGGGTGACAGAAGGAGGCATGATATCCTGGATCTGGAAGATGAGTGGGGCATGATACCCCAGAAATGGAAGATGGGAAGGGGTAGGATACCCTGGAATTGGAAGCTGAGAGAAGGCATGATACCTTAGCACTGGTAGATGGAAGGTGGTATGATACCGTGGAAATGGAAGATACCCTGGAACTGTAGAATGGGAGGGGTTATGATACTCTGGACCTGAAAGATGGGAGGGGACACGATCCCTTGGGACTGGAAGATGGGAGGGGGGGGGTTTACCATACTCTGGAAGTGGGGCGATGGGGTGAGACATGATACCCTGGGGATGGTAGATAAGAGGGGAAATAAGACCCTAGAATGTGGGAGGGAACAAGACTATCTTGAAACTGGAAAACAAACAAAACTGGTGAGCGAGAGCATCGTAGTCTTGGAAATGTAAGAAAGACGGCAAAATAATCATGGCAATGGGAAAGGAAGGGGCACAGCAGCGATGCAACAGCAAAAGGAGAAGGGACAATCTGGCCCTAAAGCAGTAACAGTAGGAGGTTAAGGGCAGGGTCACCCTGGATGTAGAGCACTGATGGTGTAAGTTGACTCCAGAAAAGCTAGAAGTGAATGGGTAAGGCTATCATACCCTGGAAATGTAGTAACAGTAAGGAATCCAGGACGCTGGAAAGCAACAACAGAAGATTCTACCGAAGTAGCCTACCTTCGGATGGAGAGAAATATCGAAAAAATCGTTTCATTGGTCATGCAGGAGCCGAAGAATACAACAGAAGCATGAGAACAGGGTGGCGGAGGTACTTGGGTATTCAACTGAATGAGACGGTGTGATACCCCCACTCTGGATGGAAGCTGAAGGATGAAGAAGGCAGCGTCAGTGTACAGCTCTTGTACAAAGGAACAGAAGAGGCGGTGAACTGGTGGCAGGAGCGCCAGAAGGGAAACCCAACAGCCATGCCATGGCAGGAGGCGACATAAAACTGTCCACCAGATGGGTGTTGTTTCCTTCCGTCCATACGTCCATCCGGTGGTCGTCTGGCCTCTGGAGGACCAATCATAACTCACCGGAGGAGCCGCAACAGTTAATTACCAGCTGAATATTGAGGATGGGTGGCCGGCTGGCGACCATTAACCCATCCACCAACCCACCTCCTAAAACCCTTCCCCTACAGCAACCCACCACACTACACCACACCATCATTCGCCCCAACACCTCTCCTCTCCCAAGCCTCTTCCTCAACTTTAGGCGAACATCACCTACAAACACCAACTTTGGCCTCCCTTCCAAAACTGCTAACTTCTGACCTCCCGCTCTACTACTCCCTCCAAACTAACCCGCCTCCAAACTAGGAACTACCAATAATTTAAAAAAATCGGCCTCGATAATTTCCCACTCTCTACCACCCCTTCTACCACCTTAACTGCCCCACCGCTTTACAATCCCTTATTGCCCCGCCTCTTCAACTACCCGTGACTGCCCCAACTCCCTCTACTACAATCGCCTGCCCCGCCATTCTACTATCCCTCACTGTCCCTTTCCCTATACTATCCCTGACTGCTCGACCCCTTCTACCGCTGCCCACCCCGCCCACTCAACTAGCCCTGGCTGCCCAACCCCCTCCTCTTCCCATGACTGATCCGTCCCCTCAGTACACCTGACTACCCCACCCACCTATATTACTCCCGACTGCTCCGCCGCCATCTACTGCGCCCCACCACAGCCACTACTCATGACCACCCCTTCTACTGACTGTCTCACCCCGTCTATTGTCCTTATCTCCTCCGCCTCCTCTACTGCTACTGGTCGCCCCATCTATTACCACTGGTCAACTCATCTGCTGCCAATGGTCGCCCCATCTACTATCAATGGTCGCCCCATCTACTGCCACTGGTTGCCTCATCTACTGCCATTGGTTACTCCATCTACTGCCACTGGTCGCCTCATCTACTATCACTGGTCGCCTGATCAACTGCCACTCTTCGCCCCCTCTATTGCCACTGGTCGTTCCATCTACTGCCACAGGTCGCCCCATCTACTACCACTGTTCGCACCCTCTATTGCCACTGGTCGCTCCATCTACTGCCACAGGTCGCCCCATCTACTACCACTGGTCGACTCATCTACTGCCAATGGTCGCATCATCTACTGCCACTGGTTGCCCCATCTACTACCACTGGTCTCATCTACTGTCACTATTCGCCCCATCTACTGCCACTGGTCGCCTCATCTATTGCCTCTGGTCGCCTCATCTACTACCACTGGTCGCCTCATCTACTGCCATTGGTCGCTCCATCTACTGTCACTATTCGCTCCATCTACTGCCACTGGTCGCCTCATCTACTGCCTTTGGTCGCCCCATCTACTACCACTGGTCGTCTCATTTACTGTCACTTCGCCCTATCTACTGCCACTGGTCGTCTCATCTACTGCCTATGGTCGCTTCATCTACTACCACTGGTCGCCTCATCTACTGCCATTGGTCGTTCCATCTACTGTCACTATCCGCCCAATCTACTGCCTCTGGTCGCCTCATCTACTACCACTGGTCGCCTCATCTACTGCCATTGGTCGCCCCCTTGCAACTTGTGATTGGCCCCGTAACAATCTCCAACCCTACTACACTTCTGACCTTACTGACCCCCAATAACCATATAACCTGTTTACCTTCCACTGCCCACTGGACAACCACCCTCCATCCTCAAGTCCCCACCACCCCAACCCTGCTGCCCCAACCCCTCACTACCCGCCTCCTGCCCCAAACCCTTCACTACCAACCTCCTGGCTCATCCTGTAACTTTCTGATCAGCCCTCTAACCATCAACCTTCCCAATACCCCCTACCCATCGCCCCTTACCCATCACCCCCTACCCATCATCTCTTACCCATCAATAACTTCATCAACCCGAATGATTAAAACTCGCCAGCATTAACACCACTTTACAGAAAAAATAAAAAGGTGATCGAAATTGGACCTCATATTATCATCCTTTAGATCTTACTCCGGCGGCGTCTGGCGAAATGCGAGAAACAATAAAGACAAAATGTTTTACACAGCGACAACACTGAAAAAGTTTTCGACGGCAAACAAAGAAGGTTATATCAACACTGTGCTTCGTGATAAGTAATCATGTTTAACGACTTTAACAGAGGTCTTTTTT
>JAYMFT010037449.1:0-15743 GCA_038088735.1 Panulirus argus | reverse complement strand
TCTCTCTCTCTCTCTCTCTCTCTCTCTCTCTCTCTCTCTCTCTCTCTCTCTCTCTCTCTCTCTCTCTCTCTAAGAAACAGAGTCAGGTGCCTGGTCGAGTCACATCGCCGTAAAATTTAAGTTAAGCCGTCTCAGATACATAATATTGTACTGGTTGGTTGCCGCCATAACTTTCCTTCCTCCCACACAACTGCTGTATCACACACACACACACACACACAGGCAGAGTATAGCTCTTTATTCCTCCCGTTGTATCAGTGTCCAGAGAGTTCCCCTCTCGCGCCAGGCGACTACGGACGTTGTGTCCAAGCGCACGTTAGGGTTTTCATCCCTCGTGCAGCATAGGAGCCGCCGCCCCTTTGGCTCGCGCACAGTTGAGAGGATTCAGAAATTTATTTAAAGCGAACGCTTTTAAATTGCTCCGCTTATCAAGTGATGATAGGCCTCGCCGGAGCGTGAATCCCGTAATTTTTCCCCTCCCGAAGGGTTTTATCCGGCGAAGGGATTGTCTGACGCAGAGGTCTTCCTGCTGCAGGTGCCACATTTACCCATCGTGTACCCCACTGATTTACCAGGTGGAGGTCGGTGGTGGGGTCAGCCTCCCTTCAGAAGACAAAGCGCCAGAAATCTCCAACTCCTTTCTCGTCTAACGCGATTGGTCAGGTCATTCTTAGGTCAAGCTCTGTGCATCCTCTTCCCTCCCTCCCTCCTCTCCGCCCGTCCCGCCAGCTGTCAGGGGGGACCTCAAGCCTTAACTGGAAGATCCATTGGCTCTGGAATTTCCCCCCATTTGTGATTACGTCAGCGTGTTTGGATTTACGGTGCTCCGACAGGCGCGTAATCAGGCGCAGACCTCGCCACCGACTTCCACCTGGTATATAGCGATCCACAGACCCGTAAAGCTTTATATTTACGTATGGAGAAGTAAATATACCACAGAAAGAGAGAGAACTTTGGTGTACGTGAGCAGCTGTGTGGTGGTGTGGTGTGGTGTGCGTTCCTGTGCTTTCGAGTGGATGGCTAATGCTGAGGATTTGGTGGAGGGGAAGACTTTAAAAATCTTTAAGTCGGGATGTTTTGAGGTATCGTGTTTTATGGCTTCTAAGGAAATGTCTGTGAGTAAACATCTCCTGACATCTTCTTTTTTATTTTTCTTAAAGTTCGGAAGTCAAGGAGAAATTGTTTTTAACGTTGTTAATTCTAAAGTTGTGAGTTTCATGTTTGTCAGAAACGCCATGACCGGCGGGCTCTCTCTCTCTCTCTCTCTCTCTCTCTCTCTCTCTCTCTCTCTCTCTCTCACACACACACTCTCTCTCTCAGATTAGAAAACTCAAAAACTCTGGTGACGTTCCAACACAGAGAGCATGTGATCCATTTTGATTTGTCGTATTTATTCACAGCGCAGGTGTACGCGTTTAATGACATTTGTACTCACCTGGGTACCTTGTAACTTGCTGCGTCGTCAGCTAACACCACATTGTACCTTGGTGTGTCGTCAGCTAAGACCACAGTGTACCTTGGTGTGTCGTCAGCTAACACCACAGCGCACCTTGTGTCGTCAGCTGACACAACAGTGTACCATGTTTCGTCAGCTGACACCAGAGGGTTCTTTCGTGTGTCGTCAGCTGACACCACGGTGTGCCTTGATATGTGACACCAGAGTGTACCTCTATGTCGTCAGGTCATAGCAATTTACCACAGTACCGTGGGGTCTTCAGGTTTACCTTGTATACGCCGCTACATGTGTTTGTTGTGATTGTTGAACGTTTGACCAGTCTGAGAGTGGACAGCCCATATACCCCTGCACACCACAGCTGCTGCTCCGTGCCCAACATAAGTAAAGTTGTTATCCAGAACCCCTTTTATGCAGGTTCAATAGTGATGAGAACTTTGCTTGGTTAACTCGAGCTGTAAACTTTATAATGTAGTGATGGTCTCTCATTTCAGATTTAAGAAACGAGACACGGGTGTTTTTCTCCACGTACAACACGGGCCTTAGTGTCTGCTGTGCCTACGTGAGAGCTAGTGTTTATATGATGTAATCATCCAAACATCATCATTCATCACAACGAAGACTTCACCTAGTTGATGACCCATCTGTGGCAGCACCGGGGAAGGTGGAGTCAGCCCTCGATCACTGACACAGACACCTTCACGAACTGACTGTTAAGACAGTCGTTGGAAGATCTGCCCGCTGCAACAGACACAGACCGGGCCGTCATAAGACAAGGGAGCTGAGATCTGTTTCCTCTGCAGTGGAGACAGATCGAGCCGTCGTAAAGACAAGAGCCCTGAAATCTGTGTCCACAGCAGCAGGCACAGACCGGGTCGTCTTATGACGCGGGCCCGTGTCAGGCCAGGGCCCGGCGAATCCAACACCAGCTGTGCTCCCACTTGTGGACTGAGCATCACTAAGGACGCGACAGGGGCTCATCAGAATCGAGAAGTTTGGAGGCAACTAACTTGTACTGTCATCTCCTCGTATTGATTTGCTGTGTTGACGGTTGACGGGAAACGAATAGTGTGAGGCGAGTGGTAGGCGGGAGGCGGAGGGATGGGAGCCAATGGAATGGACAGGGTCTGGGCAGTGACCTCTCTGTGTGAAGTAGAATCTGATAAGTATATAACTAAAGAATCAGTCAGTAGGAAAAGCATCAAGAGCATTGTCGTGTAAGCGTTTGATTAAATGGAATTCTCGTACGAGGAGCAATTAAATTTAATTTGCATTTATTAAAATACGCGTGAATTTTCGTTTCAGTTTTACCAGGTGTGAAGTAGATGGGCTTCTGTCCCTGACTTGAGTGTTCACCAAGTTCTTCAATAGATTCAGGCGATCATGAAAAGGTTTTTGCGCGCTTCGCCTGCACGAATATTTTGTGTAGTCTTTCCTTTCAGTGGATTTGAGCAATCGTCTCAACAGCTGTCGAAGGGGCGCGGCAAATTCTGAAGTTTAACGGGCGGCATATTGTTGGAGCGTTTCTTTGTGTGGGTATTGGCGAATCATTTGTTGACGGGGGAACCGATGCACTCGCGTGCGCGCTCTCAGGTGTGTGTGTGTGTGTGTGTGTGTGTGTGTGTGTGGTAAGGCTCAGCGTAGTCCACATATCGGCTGTTAAGGCACAAACTGATGATGATAAACTACACAAAGCATTACGTATGCACGTGCTGATTAAAGTTGCGTTCGTCTTGAAATTCTCGTCAGCTGTCTCTGGCGTTTTAGTAGGTGTTTGGGATAACGAAGCCTCGGCTGTCGATCACTCAACGTCAGGTGAATTTCTCGAGCAACATTAATCTTGAGCAGTCCTGTGACTGCTCGGCTGCCCCAGCTGCCAGTGAGTTAATCACCGGAATGTCACTTCACTGGAGAGAGGTTCGTGGTGTTGGCAGTGGCGTGAGGAGATGATGCGGTCAAGAAGAAGTGTTATCCAGGGGAAGGAGAGGAGACGATTCATTGGTGCATGAAATACGTCCGTGATACAGTAGGGTATGGTAATTCTCTGTGCCTCTTTGTATAGAATATCTGTATGTAGATCTGGCTCTCTGAAAACTCTTACGAGAAGAGTGTCACTGTGCATGATGGCCTTCAGCACCAGAGAGCACGGTGGCAAGGCCTTTGGCTATGTTGGTCTGGCCTTTTTTTTTTTTTTTTTTTTTTTTTTTTTTTTTTTTTTTTTTTTTTTTTTGACCCTGAAGATTTGGGTCAAAGGTCATGCCGTCATTCCCAAGGGTCACACCGTCGTGCCCATGGCGTTGAACTTGTAGATATGGCTGGAGCCCGGGTCTGGTTGAAGGTAATCTGGTTGGGGCCCGGGGCTGGTCGAAGGTTGTATGGCTAGAGCCTGGGGCTGGTTGAAGAAGGTAATATGACTGGAGCATATGGCTGGTTGAAGGTAATCTGATCGGGACCCAGGTCTGGTTGAAGTTAATATGGCTGAAGTCCGAAGCTGGTTGAAGGTAATTTGGCTGGAGCCTGGGGCTGGTTGAAGAAGGTAATATGGCCGGGGCCCTGGTCTGGCTTGAAAAAGATGATATCAAGAACCTCCTCCAGAAATTCACTTGGTCCACCTCGAGCAACAACTGTGGTCGATCCCACCTTAAGATATCATCTTGGCCCAGAATAAGGAAGGACCTTTTCCTTCCAAGTGAGTGGCAGAAATATTTTTTTCCCCCTTCTTCTTTCTGGGCGTCCGCCAGTCGCGTGCCAGGTTTGCGGGTTTGTTGTGTATTGTTGCCAAGAGAACAAGGGAAGCTGGACCTTTATAGGCGAAGGGGTAGGAGGAGTGGGGGCGAGGGACGCCGCCCCGCGCCACCCCCCCCCCCCCCCCCCCCCCCCCCCCCCCCCCCGCGCCCCTCTCCCCCCCCCCCCCCCGGAATGGCAAGGATTTGTTGTGGGTTTTGTCGAACTGGAGTTTCCGTGGATGGAATTTATGTTTAGTTCCGTGACTCTGGAGCTCTTCGCTGCCTCTTTTCGTCTCGTGTTTTTCTTCCTTCCCGTTACATATTACCTCGGGGCATCTCTTTCTTTTTTTTCTTTTTTGGCCAGAATTTGATAGGGGCTTCGGAACACACAGGAGACTGGCATTTATCACTTACGGTGGATAAGATATCAGTGGCCTGTGGTAATATAAGGAACCGGGTTAACAGAAGAGGGACTGTGAGCTGGATTTATGAGGGAGTGGGTCTTTGGTAGGTGATGGCGGCGGTGAAGATGGAGCTGGCTGGTTTTGGGATGATGGTTGTGTTGGGAGTCGGTGATGAGATGATTTTTATACGTGTGTGTGTGTGTGTGTTCGAGTAGATGGGCAGAGATGGGCGATGGTCAGTGGTGTTGCATGGGTTGATGCGTTCGTTGCCTGGCGCAGGTTTGGATGGACTGGACGAAGGGTGGACGAGGAGGTGGATAGGTAACAAGGAAAGGGATGGAGGTCGGGTGGGTAGGCAGCGAAGAGAGGACGAAGGGCAGGTGGGGAGGAGGTAACAGGGAGGGGATGCAAGGGGTTTACAGGAGCCAGAGGCGAAGAACGTCTTCCATAACGCCGTCGGCCGTGGGTCTGCTGCTCAGTCGTGCTGGGTCCTGCGGGGACGTGATGAGGCTGGAAGACTGGAATGTTTCCGCCTCTTCAACAGGGATGGCGATTTTGTTTTTTTCGTGTCAACTGTTTTTTAGCAGCTGCCGGTCCTACTTCCATTCCCGTAGTATGTTTTCTGTTGCTGCTGTTGTTGCTTCTGTCATTCCCAATTTCCTGTTGATGGTACTGTTCTTATACTATACTACATTCGCAGCTGCTGCCGTTGTCGGTAGTGTCTTTGTTACTGTTGGCTTCTGAATTCCCGTTGCGTTGCTGCTAGTATTTCTTACGGATCGCTTTCCCGTGAATTGTCGTCCGTCCGTTTGTCCACCGTCGGGTGTCATACTTTTACCTCCGAAAACGTAACTTCTGTCACGACTTGAACCCGTTTCTGTCGTTTTCCAAACACCTAAAAAGAAAAATGAGAGACATAAAAAAACCCATAATTCAGTTTTAAATTCTGCTTGAGTTATATGACATATATAAAGATTTAACTTGTAAATTAACCTACCCTAACTTGAACAAAATTCAACTTTTAGGCATAAAACTTTATACATTTGTTCCCCGGCGTCTGAAGAGTCGAATGGCCTAAGATATAAAAGTGAAGTTTGAATTTTATGCCACTCATAGTAAGATTTAACCTCGGAAATTAGCCTGGCTTACAGTTTGGCCTTGTGACTTTATGCAATTGTTTGATTCTAATGAATGAAACGGCATATGACCCATAATGCGAGCGTGGATTTTTCCAGTGTTATGTCCCTTATCAAAACCTTTAATCCGGAACTACAGTAATAGGAAGAAAACTGTAAATATGAAATCACAAGAAAAAAAAAAAAGCAATTCCCTGATCAACAACTATAGATCATTAACGCCAAACTTAACGTACCAGAATTTTGAACAGATTGCGATGGATGAAGATTGCTAACTCTACATCAGACGACCTCCATAACCCAGGACAGCTTGGGTGAAGAGTGAGAGACGTAATTTTGGTAGCCACTATACCATTGCTGGAGAAAGGTAGGTAGGTAGGAGTCCCAGGAGGTGGCCAAGACTTGGATGACTTATTCAGAGATTTAGCAAAAGTATTTGACTAATGCGCTCATGGAAATGCAGCTCGCGAACTGTGCAGGAAGTGAATAACTGGAAAAGTTGGACGGCAGGTCTTTCCAGATTCTTATCAGACGGTCTCAGAGTGTGACAGTAACTCGGGCAAAGTCCAGCGCCTCTTAGTCTGGAAATGTTTCGCTCCTACCTTCAGCTACCGAACCTTCCTTTATGCCCACACACACAGGGAAGAAAAGATCGTTAAAAACACAAACTTCTTACATATTATCCTTCGCGTTTAACATAGGAGATGGCATAATAGTCTTTTCCATCATGAACACACACATATGTCAGAGGCGCCAACCAGGTCATTCAGTGGGGCGTAAGAAAATAGTTTTCAACGGAGACAGTTTTCAACTCCTCCTGGAGAGAGAGAGAGAAAAAAAAATAAGAAATATCGCAAAAATCAAGATGAAGTCAGGACTCTCTTCACAGCTAAAGAGACATGTTGGGGATCTTGACGTGACTCTTTTGGATGACATTACTCAACCTTCTAACAGAGGATACATGATATCAAGATGATTGGCTGGGTACCTGGACCACTCCAGAACCAGACTGAAGACATTGTTACAGGGTCTATTTCTGCTAAGCCTCAAATCTCCAGCCAGTCATTATCATACTAAAGGCCGTGTTTACTCTTGTAGGTGGTGATGCTTCCAGGGGCCTGGTGGTGATTGTTCCTGGGGCTAGATCCTGATGGTTCCAGAAGCCAGATCGTCATGGTTCCAGGGGCCTGGTGGTGATGGTTCCAGGGGTCTAGATCGTGATGGTTCCAGGGGCCAGATGGTGATGGATCCAGAGCCGCATAGTGACGACTCCAGGGGCCTGGTGGTGATGGTTCCCTGGACTAGATCCTGGTTGTTCCAGTTGCCAGATGGTGATGATTCCAGGGGCCAGATGGTGACGTTTCCAGGGGCCAGATGGTGACGTTTCCAGGGGCCAGATGATGATGAATGATTCCAGGGGCCAGATGGTGACGTTTCCAGGGGCCAGATGATGATGAATGATTCCAGGCGCCAGATGGTGATGATGATGATCATTCCAGATCTTTTAACAAAGTCACGTCAGTGACTTTAACACACCTCTTAAGCTTTACAATCAAGCTCGTCTTTCTTTTCTTCCAGGAGTTTAAAGGTTTCTAAAAAAAAAAAGAAAAGAAAGCAAAATAAATTAGGGATTTAATGCTGGCTGACGTCTCTTTGAAAACACTGCTCTCATCAGGTGCGTGTACCCTACTGCCTCCGGTACTGCTGTCGCTAATGGCGTCTTCTAAATGCTGGCGGAAAATGTTGAACCAGAAAATGCACTGGGGGATCGGTTATTAAATTTAGAATGCAAATTATATTAACGAAAGCGCTGACACGAGAGATATTAGCAAACGCATCCACGGGGATTTCTGCACACAAGGGCGATTCTGCGCAGATGCAAGGCGAGGGAGACGCGTTATTCGGGAAAAGTGCTGTCGTAACCAATACATTTACTCTAGAGACGAGTCATACAGTCAGTATTGAGGGCTCGGGCCTGTCGACTGTGGCGCTGGCGAACATCGAGAGCATATCATCAGCCTGCCACTATATCCAGCATGAGATAGAGAGGAGAACTGGAAGAGTTCCTCCGGGGTGTACTTGACCAGAAAACATGTTGGTATACGGAGTGTGGCAGTAGACGGCCTGATGGATCAGGCGCTCACAAGGGTGTGAGGGGAATGTTCACTGCAAGCTAAGGTAGAGGATATAGACAAGCGACTGAGACCAGTTGATTGTATCTTGGTGGCGAAATATCCTCCTCTTCTCTTTCTTCCTGTTCCTCTTTTGGCTTCGAACTGGCCTTTGTCCACCTATTCCTTTCACCTCCTCCTCCTCCTCCTCCTCATGTTCCTCTTACTTCTTTTCCTTTGTTTCTCTTGAGACTTTTCTCCTCGTCACTCATTTCTCTCTCTCGCTCTGTCTTTCTCTCTTCTGTGTCTCAACGGTACAGATTGTGTATATCGGACATGCGCTGTATCATGTTTCTCTCTCTCTCTCTCGGTGGACACATTCTTGTTAACACGATGACTCAAAAAAACATATGTATGATAGAAACTTCCTAATTAAAGCTGCTTTCTGTGGCAGTGAAGAACTGAGTAGATACTGGAGCACGGAGCCGCATAAATTTGCATATTAATGAGGGAAAAACTTAATCTTTATGCTAGTGCTATGGCTCAGGAGTGTTGAATGATGTATTAGGCAGACACAAATATAATTTTTCTACAAATTTTTTAGCGAATTCATTTTGATTTTGCTCTTCAAGCAGACGCAAGCATCTCTTTCCCTTTTCTTCCTGCTTCTCCTACTGACCTCCCAACCTGCTCGTTCTCCTTCCTCCAGTGTGCAGGACCTAGTACAAAAGGAAGTCTGGAGGGACATATTGTATGCGTGTAGTACCGTCAAAACATGGAAGACTACATACGTCTGCTGAAGTGGCCTGAGACATGGTTTGTGACAGCCGCCAACAACCACTCCCCTCAGGGGCAGAGCCGTTAATCTTCTCGATCTCAGCCGTGTATTCGTAAAGCTCTTTATCGGAGAGACATTTGGTCTCTTTGAATCGTGTGATTGTGTCTGTCTCTCTCTAAATCTCTCGATAGCCGGGCTGCTGGTTCTCGTGACCTGTGGCAGTGCGTTTGCCCCGGGGGTCAACGACCCTCTTGTTTTACGACCCCTCGCCATCTGCCCAGGTATTGTTCCAGATTATAAACTTGTTGTCGAGTTCCAGTTACTTGACCATTCCAGTCTGGAGAGACCCACTTCCTCCCTGACGCTTTGCCTTTGGGATAAAGTGGGTGCTGGTGTGTATGTGATAGGATTATGAATAAAGAGAGATCTGAATATTCGCTTCAAATTGCTGCTGTCTGTATCATCCTATGTGTAGTAATTTTCTCACGAACTTCATACAGAGACTACTTTCCACTGGTGAAAGTCAGATGAGCCAAATACTTCTCCAGTCTGAATGTAATATAGACCGTGATTCCCGAGCATCAGCGGCAGACGAGTATGGAGTATGATAGATTGTCGCCAACATGGTTTTGGGGGTGAGGCTTGTCCCCGTCGTTTATGGCTCCCTAGTTTCTAACCGGTCTGGAGAAACAGTCAACAGCAAGGGAGTGGTCGACGAGGTCTATCTCTCCCATCTCCTCAGATGTAATGAGACCCGGCATAGTAGCCATCCTCCCTGTAGGGGAGATAATTCCACATCTCTTCGCCAAATACGAGGGACCAATTTAGCCCCCGAGCGTGACCAACACACACGCAACTCCAGGAGTAGAAATCCCCCACACACAGCCTTCACGTTGGAAGTATGACGTAAGGTGGCAAGTGTGGCAAATTTCAGGTGATGTATCACCAGTTCCTCGGGATATTTAGTGGTACTCGAGGAGTGAGGTGTGGAGACACAATGTTATGACATTGTCACTCCTTATAAATGACAATCTGGATATTTAGTGGTACTCGAGGAGTGAGGTGTGGAGACACAATGTTATGACATTGTCACTCCTTATAAATGACAAGAACGGTTGATACTTGATCAGAACCTATATTCAACAATTTTTGCCTTGTATTAGAAATCGTTGTGCCAGCTTGGCCATACCTGCCGTAGGGCTGCCTGCCTGTCTTGCCTCCCTCCCGTCTTGCTCCCCCGTCCCAAGATCTCTCAAAAGGTTTCCCAGTAAACAGCAAGACCATCATCACTGTCCCGTGACTTCCCTCACACAGGTGTTCAGTTGGAGAGGTACCGTAGCCAGTGGAGCTCCAACAGGGACAGCTGCTCTTTGAAAACAGTCCCTTAGACCCTTGAGCATAACGGTAGGACCCTTTGGGTGTGAAATCCTGGAAATTAACCCAAAACTAAACCTGCAGGTCAGAGGCCAGGCCACCATTTCTAAGATGTCGTGTCGTCGTGCTGAGCGTGTTCACAACACCTTACTGAATCCCTCGTTGTTAGAATGGATACTCCCGAGTTCTTCCAGCTTCTTCCCTCGCGAGTTCCTTTCCATAGTCGTAAGCCGACGATCCCTAAGCCAGGAATTAACAAGAGAGAACGAGGGTCCAAGTGACATCTCTCATCACGCCTCATGCGACCAGGGATTACCATCGTCTCCAGGCGGTCAGGATACAGACAACAGCGACTGGACAACGCTCCCTTCGGCGGAAGTAACGACCGGCTCATTATCTCCTGTGCAGAAGTGTGTTATCAGCTGATGGACACCCCGAGGACACGCGGGAAATACAAGACGTAAACTGTCCTTCCTCTGTCAGTTAGTCTGTTCGTGTGTCTCTCTGTCTCTTCTGTTCTCACACACACACACACACACACACGCACACGCACCATAAAGGGCTCAGGGGGTATCGTAAAGTGCCAAATATGGCGGAGATAAGGCCATTCAACGCGGCTGTAAAGTCAAGAGGCTGATCTGTGGCCAGGTACGATTTCAGCTTGACTGCGCCCTGTCTGTGGCGCGGCGGAGGTCGCGAGACGATATAACACGCAATAAGTCTCCCTGGCGCGATCATGTGCCTTACTGGGTGGCATATTGGAGTGGGTGGGCGGCGGATGGGAGGGGGGGGGGTGGAGAGAAGATGGGCAGGAGGTGTATGGGGTTACGTTACTGGTAGGGGTGCAGTACAAAGTGGGAGGCGGAGGGAGGACAGGACATGGACGTTACTGTCATGGGTTCACAGTGAAGGAGTGGGTCGACTGGGGCCAGGGGGTGGACGTTAATGGTATGGGTTCAACGCGAAGGCGTGGGTCCAGGAGGTGGATACCGCTGGCACGGTGTCAGTGTGGAGGGGACGCTGTTACCTGTGGCTGGTGACTAATTGATTGTGCCTTTTATGTGTGAATTTCAATGTGTGTGTGTGTGTGTGTGTGTGTGTGATCAGCCAGTATGTCAGTAAGTGTGATAGCACCCAGTTTCTCCACCAGCAAGGAAGGATGGGCGAAGCAGGAGGCAGAAGTGTGGACTAGGAAGATTTGGCCGGTTTTTGAGTCGCGTGGCAACGCTGCTGAATGATGGCTACGCAGCTGAAGGCTGACTCCACAGTTGGAGGTTGGCAATACTGCATAAGGCTGACTCAACACTGGTGAAGGCTGGAAACACCGGTGAAGGTCAGCAATACAGCCGAAGGCTGGCAACACAGCTGAAGACTAGAGGCACTGCTGAAAAGGAGCAACACAGCCAAAGACTGGAATCACTGCTGAAGGCTGGAAACACTGCCGAAGGATAGCAACAATGCTGAATATTGTCAACATTTTTTGAGGCTGGAAATACTGCTGAGTACTAGCAACACATTGGTAAAGGCTGGCAACACCGCTGAAGGTTAGCAACACAGATGAAGGTTGGCCCCTCACACTGTCGGTGAGAGCTCTGGTTGCTCGAGTGGCACTTGTTTATCAGTGGAGGGAAATTAGAACGTACTTATATAACGAAGCTGAACGCGTGTTGCCTCTCGTCTGATTATAAGCGGTGAAGTATTTCTCTCATCCTTACATCGCGTTTAGTCATTCTCTAGATTACGTGTTTCAGTTCGAATGTATCTTCAAGGGTTACTGAATCACTGAAACTACAGAAGAGATGCCAAGTTGGAATAGTGCAGAGGAAACCAACGTTATTTGACTCGTATTTTAATCTTATTATGAATTTTATTGCGAGAGACATGTGGGGAAATTCCTCTCTTTCTTGTTTCATAGAAAACCGGTTTTATATTTTTCTTTTTATGTTGAAGGAGGTTTTAATACCTGACGGATTCCTTTCTGATGGTGATGAATTTTTGCTGTACTCGTATGGCATCTCAGCGATGTGAGAGGTATTTAGGAACTGTTGGACCCTCTGAACCCACTCAGGGCTGTGTGGAAGAGGAGGAGGAGGAGACTCGTAAACCCACCCAGGGCAAGACTTGCGGCAGTGGGGAACGCCTGGCAGGAGTCACCCTCCTCGCCGTACGGTGATGACAGTGTGAATTCACCGATGTGACAGTGGCGGTCACCTGGCTCGGTTGACGTACTGGAGACGTGCCAAGGATGGCTCGGACCTCGATGGGTACGTGGGTGCAGGTGGGGGATACCTGGGAATAGGTGGTTAGAGATCACTGCAGTTTAGGGCAAGTGACTGTAGGTGGGTCAGTGGGCGTAGGTGATTAGGTGGGTGCTGTGGGTAGACTCTTCCCAAACCACGGTACGTTACCCCGTAAGCATGACTGTATGACGCTTGGCCGTGATTGATGCCTGGCCTTTGACTTGACCCTCAAAGGTCAGGTCACAGACCAAGGCACGTCATGCCCAAGGGTCATACTTGGTGCATTCAAACGTCGCATCGACATGCTCAAGGTCCGTCCCGTCCCGTCCCGTCCCGTCCCCTGTCCCGTCCCCTGTCCCGTCGTGCTCAAGGGATCAAGTGAGTCCGTTTCATGACCTCGTGCAACGTTGATTGATAATGTTGACACTTGGCCTCGGCAGTGCAGGTTAGCTATGTGGGAGGAGGAACGCTGGATGAACAAGTGACGAGGTTCAGGTGTCCCAGTGAACAGTGTTCAGTTTTCTGTTCAGAAGGTTCATCGCGTTTGTTCGTATACGACGAACTTTGGTTGATTTTCTCAGTCGTCTTCTGTTATGTCACCACCAAGCGGTTTAGAACGTCTCCTCTTCTTAAAGGGATTATACTCAAAGGATTAACACACACAATGTGGAAGGGATTCGAGCGTCGGGTCTTCTTATTTGATTCTTTCATCTCGCGCTCTTCTTTTGTTACATCTCCCGTCATTAGCCGCTGCTCTCAGTCTTATCGTCTCTCTCTTACTTCATTGTCTGTTTTTCTCTTTGATATTTTCTCTTCTTCCGATGTCTTTGTGTGTGTGTGTGTGTGTGATATATATTGTATATACACTGTACTAGATCATTCTGCCATGTACCATATACATCTAGTGACATTGTACCTGGGTACCTGGTGACAGTAGAACATCCCTCAGTTATCAACTAAGTGTTCATGCTGGGCCGCGCGTTTGGTGGGAGAGAGCATAACGTGAACCTGTTCCCGCCAACGGCGAGATCTGATTGGCGTAGTGTTATAATCCCTGGGTCCTATCTTGCTGAGCCCTTCAGTGCTGAAGCGACCGATCAGATCATACCCGTCACGCCAGCCGTCTGTGATGGAGCGTACAATCTGCTGTATCATCATGCTAGGTACCTCCTCCTCCTCCTCCACCTCCTCCTCCTCCTCCTCCTCCTCCTCCTCCTCCTCTTCCCCCCTCACCGGGTGATTGGCAAAGCTTAAACCCGGGTGAATCATGACGCAGAGCCCTAATTGGCGCGGAGCACGTTGACAGCAGGGGCACCTACCTATACATGGCCCCGATGGGTGGACAGCTTTACCGTTCGAGGGCGTTACACATCCTTTGTAACCGACCACAACCTGGGGGAGTGTCGACAGGAAGCCTATAGACAATCACACAGAACGAGTTTGAAAAAAATTGTGTATGTTTTATTGCATGCAATATATGCATTGCATATATTATATGTATACTGTATAAGATGTTTCTCACACTTGCCACATACATTTGGTACCACCGTATAGGGATAGCTAGTGAGAACAGCAGGTTTTCCAGTTCCTTACGGAAGAACGAGTTGAAATGGAAACTAAAAGAAAAAGAATTGAAAATCTTCTGGACTGGAGATGAAGTGGAATCGACTCAAATTGATCCGTCCACCGTTATAATACGATACGAGAAGAGTCGGGAGTTTGATGTTATTTTTGTCCGGTTATAACTAGGCTAGAGATACTCCTGCTCATAATAAAGTGATCAACACTGAACTTTGCCTGCAGTGTTGCTCTCACATCCTGCAGCATTACGAGTGCTTAACTATTGTAGGACGAATGAATTCAGAGATTATTCTTACCTGATATTACAAGTTATATGTCAGCATTTCATCCATGATAAATGTTCTGCCTCAGGCACTTGGAAAAATATTCTAAATTTGCTTATCGTAAATAGTTCACTTATCAAATATCCTTTTGTATAATCCGTTCGCTGTTGCTTACCGTCTGTAAGCTATTACTATGTCATTCACGTTATTAATTCATTTTTACCCAGCCCTGCTAAACAGCTCACATAATATTCATCTTGCAGTGTAAATCATTGAGGGCCCTAGACCTGTTCTTCCGGCAGAGAATCACCGAATCAATCATTCATCGGCCGGCAAGGGATAGATACCATATCTTCCCATAGCCCTCACGCATTGGAGAAGAGTAGGTCTGAAGTAGGATCGTCATTTAAAAGTTTTATATTATCTATAGAGGCGGATAAAGGCTGCCAGAAATTTTATGCAGATGGTTCGAGTCGATGGGTTTCCCGATGATGCAGCTTCGCCAAAGTGAATTTTTGCTCTTGGCGTAACCATCCACAAGCAGGCGGTAACAGTTGCATATATATATATATATATAAGAATAGAGGAGCCTATGACCAAATGTGTATGTTAAGGAATGTTGGACAAAATATTTTACACATTCTAATGATGTAAACCTAATTAGATATATCCATATTCAAGTGCTTTACTAAATTGACCCAGTTTTTGAGATAGAAGGTCGTACACAGTGGAGGGAAATAAGGTCAGTGTTTTTTATTGAAAATAGGTTTCGAACCAATGCTCTAAGTGACCCACGTGTTAAGATAGGTGGTCGGGGGAAGTACGGGAGGCAGGAGGTACCGCAGGTGAAGGTGCACCACTTAATTAAGACAGGTGGCTGGGGAAACAGGGGGGAGGGGGGCGGAGGAGGTGCCGCAGGTGTGGGAGGACCAGTGACCCCGATCGATAGTAGATTATGTTCCAACCTGATGGTTGAGACGGACTGACACGGCCATTATGGTCTTGATCGTTCGCTGTTTCCGGGCAGTGAGACTGGTCATTTATTCTAACTTGTATCTAAGATACGTGAGCCAGTCTACGTCTGTCTGGGTGTTGTACCAGGAGTCTGTCACTGATAATTAGCGCAAACACGTGTCTCGACTTCATTGTACATATCTACAGGTAGATTGTTGGGACGATAGTGCCCCCACGTACCTCACCTGCCCTCGGCCAGCGTGTGTCCAGAGGACACACTAAGGGCCACCAGCAGCAGGTCCTCATCCCAGCAAGCATCTGGCCAACGTGTGGCCAGAGACAACAGTAAGGGCCAAGAGTGTGAGTGTCGGGGGTCGGTCGTCATCAGCTACCCGTCAACACTCTACTCCTGATTGCAAGTTGTGACTTCGTTTCCTGTCACCTTCCACTCTTCACCTCGCCTCTCCCTCACCTCATTCCTGAGCTCGCGTGTCTCGACTTTCATTCCCCTGGCGCGGCCCATTCGTCTCTCCTTCATCACGCCGACACTGAGCTGTATAATTTCCGGTCTCGATCGAAAACTTTTGGCAGGTATTTGAAGCGGGCCATCTCCTCACTTCAGCCGCCTGCCAGGAGTCGTTTCTAGACGCACAAACACACACACACACACACACACACACACACACACACACACACACACACACACACACACACACACACACA
>JAYMFT010037438.1:0-15743 GCA_038088735.1 Panulirus argus | reverse complement strand
GATCAGGTTTTCATCTGAGCCTCTCCCGTTCCCTCACGGCGTGTTGATAGAGTAGTTGCCGGTTCCTCTCCTGCTCTTCCTCCCACGAGTTAACCATGTTGCCCCACACGGACTCTATGGCATTCAGGTCGCAGGCCTTGCTTGGCCAGTCCAGGTGTGCTCAGTCGGGTCACGGCACTCATGGAACCACTGAGTAACGACTCGAGCCGTGTGTGGACGGGGGGCAGCCATCCTACAATAATGGAGGTATTACGGTGTTAATGCGGATAAATGTAAAGTATGGGTAAGGTAGCTATGCATATGCATTAGCACCTGACTCGGGAGGCAACGGCGGTACAAGACTTTAAAAGCAGTGCTTTCCTACGTGGGTTTCCCAGGACCCTAACGCCCCGCGAGTATCCTTCACAGAGAGTTCCTCAAATCTGTGTAATGATCGAAAAAAAAAAGAAGTATGGAAGGCATTGGTTCATAATTCATATAGGGAGCTGTTTCTTCAACTCGAGGTTGACTTAATGGTTGCCAGTAAAACTGCACATGAAGGCATAATAATATTTTGCTTAAATAAAGACCGAGAATCCACAAAGTATTACGTGTGGCTTTTACAGCGTTCCGAGACAAAACGCGATTAATAACACTGCTCTAAACCCTCTCACCACTGGAGCACAACGCAGCCAAGGATCCTCCTACGGATGAAGGAGAACCTCCATCAAAGGTGTGTGTGGTGTGGTGAGGGGCACTGTGTAGCGAACATACCGGACACCGACCATGTGGTACCTGGTGACCCGAGGAAAAGGGCAAAGCCCCGTAAAAAAAAAAAAAATAAATAAATGAATATAACAGGGAAAATCGTCAACTACCTTGAAAACATGGGATACAGACCGGGTAAACACCGGAAGGCCAACGCCACAACAGCTCCAGAACATCTGATTCAAACGGCTGTTGTGCCCAACTTATCATCCGGGAATCACCGGCGATCTGGAAGGTTTCCCACAGGTATATAATCCCGACACTCAAAATTACCAGCGGACGAAAGGACGATCTGCTCACTTTCGGGACGGGAACGTTGTTGCTCCATCACCTGAGGCATGAGAGCTGCGCTCCTAAGCAGAGGTTCCTCACCCATATGGACCCGACCAGGGCGCTGTCTTACCTTGCTGATGAGGAACACTTTAGAATGCCTAGACACACAAGGGCTTACACGTTGTGTATTACATTTCCAAAGCTTTCGTGTCTTGGAAAGTGAAGGAAAAACGCTGAGTCTCGAGTTAAACACGAGACGAACTGATGAACGCTCGAAAATAAAATGGGAGGCACAGAGATATACACACAATAAAAGTACGAAGGCAAACAACGTAGATGCAGAGGCGGAGTTAAAGGACCATGGAAACATTTACCAGGCAAACGTGACGCGGGTTGAGGGGGGGTGAGAGTGAATGCCAAGCAGGGAGCGGGGAGGGGGAAGAGAGGTGTCTTCGGGAGGAAGGAGGGGAGATGAATAAGAGAGAGAGGGAGGAAGGGAGGGATGGAGGGAGGAGGCAGAGAAGTATATATATAGAGAGAGAGGAGGCTGAAAGGCAATGGTACGTGCCACGGCGGGACACATGATACCTGATCCGGCAAGCTGTTGCTACTGGGGTAACCGGGGAAACCTGGCGTATTCACTGCAGCCCACCTCATCAGGAAACACTTTGAAGTGCCTTTTGAGGCTTTCCTCCTGAATGCTGCCTGCTGGCCCACGCCGCTTATCTTTTCCCAGCGGTGGTGGGTCGCACAGCGTCCCCATCTCCCCGAATCCCAAGATACACTTCCCCCAGATACCCGGGTCTTACAGGAAATGCGTTTGTGGATACCTCTCTCTCTCTCTCTCTCTCTCTCCCTCTCCAGCTCCGCGTATGCATTACATTTCCTTCGTGTCCTGGCAGTGGTGGCGATCCATCTTTGTTCCTGTCATCAACCATTTTTCCCAAGACTATCAAAAGCCCCTTGAGCACGAAGGTGTGGCCCCTGATCACGGTGGCACGGCCCTTGAGCACAACGGTAGATGACCCCCCAAGCACCACGGCGCGGCCCTCTTCACGTTTGTGCTAATTTAGTTGATCATTTAGTTTATCCTAGAAGATCTGGATCACATACACCGAGCTTATTTAGTTGGATCATTGGTTTAATCCTATTTAGCTAATCCTATCTAGTAGATCGCCTACTTTATTTTAGACATGCATCACATACACCAAGCCTATTCAGTGGATCATTTAGCTTCTGCAAGATCCGGATCACATACGTACGGAAGCCCATTTGGCAGATCGTTCAGGGACACGGAATATAATTTCTAATCTACGAGCTGGTAACCAACCATACCGGGATCAGAGAGGCAGGCGCCCGAGACAGCCTAATAAAATCCTGACATGGGAGGGAGGGAGGGAGGGAAGGGGTAGGGAGGGAAGGAAGGGGGAGGGAGGGGGTCTCCATACAGATCTTGCCAATCGACGTTTTCAAGCTGAGCGCTCGCGCAAACACACACACACACACACACACACACACACACATCCATCCGACCAGTCCTTCCAGCCCTCTGCTCCGCCACGGTTCTGATCTACCATGACTATCCGACCAGAGGTGGTGGTGGCACCAAGCGATGGTGGTAGAAACAGCTGCAGGGCACCGGCGCAAAACGGTGTCAAGAACTTGTCAGAAATGGAAAAGACCACGTGGTACTGGCTGGAGGGTCTGCCCAGGGAGGGGGGGGACATCGGTGTTGGAAAGACCTAACCGGGACTGGTGGAGAGATCTACCGGGAGCAACTGGTGGCGGAGAGACCAAGAGGGGGACCGGTGATGATGGAAAGACCCATAGGGACTGGTGGTGGTGGAAGGACCTGACGGTGGAAAGACTTACTGGTGAAAATGGCCTACCGATACCACACAGAGGAGACGGCCTACCGATACCAAACCGATACAAAAGGCTCACCGATACCAAACCGGTGGAAAGGCCTACCTTGTTTACAGCCAGTACCCGACGATACCGGTGGCAAGACTAATGAGGTAAACTAAAGATGAGGAAGAAAATAAAAAAAAAAAAAAGAAAATTATTTACATCCTCCGGCAATTTTCCACCACCCCGATGGGGAGGGAGGCGCCGGGCATCGCAGCACTAATGGCGGCCACAACAACAGGGAACACGTACCGTAAGAACCAGTTAAAACACGTTTCCGGCACTTTTCTACCGCGCCCACAGCATACGCTGGGAGCAGGGAGGTAGGGGAAGGGAACGGGGGGGGTTGGGGGCAGGGAGGGGGGGAGATCAAGAGGACGGAAAGGGAGAAAGGGAAGGGAAGGGAAAAGGGAAGAGGAGGAGGAGGGGGCGGTGGATGGAGTGGAGATTTGGGGGAGAGAGAGAGAGAGAGAGAGAGAGAGAGAGAGGGGGAGAGAGAGAGAGAGAGAGAGAGAGAGAAGCAAGAAGAGAATGTAAAAAAAAAAGAGGGAAAGAGAGAAAGAGGATTGGGGGTTGAAGTAAACAACGTCAAAGAAAACGAGGAATATCAGTTACTTTTCCAGGCGTAGTTCCTCTACAGCCCGGGCATCAATATTGCAGGGCGTGCTCTTCCAGGACACAGTCTGAGCGGAGGAGGAAGGGCGGGAGGGAGGGAGGAAGCAACCAGGACTGTAACTGGAACAGGTGAAGAAGGAACGAGAACAGAAGAGGAGGAGAAGTAGTACAGACGAGAGAAACCTGGATAAAGAAGAAAACAAAAATCAGAAAAAAATTATCAAAAAACAGAAAAGCTAAGATAAGAAAGAAGACGACGGAGAAAACCAGCCAAAAATCCTCTTATTCTTTGCCATGTAAAAATCATCCAAATAGACGGATCAATCAATTAAAAAAAAAATAATAATGAAAAATTACCAACAAAGGCATAAATAATCAAAGAAAGAATGATAAAAAAAAGCATCATTAATGTTAACGTCACCAATGGGGAGGAGATCCTGTCATTACCCAAAGCAAGGTTTACTAAGCAGGATCGCAGACGTGGCCTTCCTGTGCTTGGGTAGGACGGTGCTATCACTGAGCACAGCGGCGCGACCCTTTGAGCACCTCTCTAAAAGACCCTTGAGCACGACGGCTGGAACACGTGCGATCCTCAAGCACGACGGTAGCTTAGGTCAGGGTCAGTTGGATATACCTGGCAATACCAACGCCACCCCTTCGTCCACAACTTTTCATCAGTCCATCCAAGTCATTCCGGCCGTTCCTCCCCTACCTTCCACCAATCCACCTCTCCATCCATTTCCATCCACCCACCCCACTTACACCCACCCATCCACCCACCCATCCATCAAGGTCGACGGATCAACAAGTTAATTCGCGAGGCGTGGTCCCATTGGCATTCAGGGCCAGGGACGCTCCGCATCAGGGGAATATAGCCAAATCCGTTCCCCGCTAGGGCGCTCCTATTCCTCCACCAGGATGTCCAGCGAAGGAGGGAGGCGCCCGACCCGCAACACCCGCTACCACCACCAGGAGGTGGGAACGCTGTGTGCCATCCACCAACGACGATGGAGCCGCAAAGTCCGTCTACAACACTTGCTATCGCCAAGGGAGCGAAGGCTACATGCCACTCACGGACGATGAGGGAGCCGCCCAGACCAGTTCACCCACCCAATTTGCCACTGCCTAAGAGGAAGACACCAGTTTGCCACCCACCGACGACGGAGGAGTCGCTCAAGCCACTTACAGCCTTTGAGGAAGAAGACCATTTGCCACCCACCGATGAACAAGAAGCCGCCTACGCGACCTGCCACAAGGAGGAAGACCACTTTTCACACCCATTAACGTGAGAGCCGCCACCCACACGTCTCACTGGCTACCACCACAGAGGACGACCATTCGCAACCCCCCTAAACGACCAGAGAGCCGCCTGCCCTACCCGCTGCCTCCCTCCCTGCCCCTGCTAACAAGAATGAGCAGCCGTTATTCCACCTGCGCCGCCTACAGACTGAGTACCCATCGCCGCCCTCCATCGACCACCCACTTCACGTCACTACCATCAAGATGGAGAACCTCTCGCCGCCCACCCACAGTCTGGAGCAGCCACCCCACCTCGAAGATTCCTTGCTGCCTCCAACAGCCACCTATAACTATCGCGCTGTTACCAAAGGTAAAATCACGTTAGCACAAGGTGGTAACTCAGCACAGGTAGCAATTTAACACAGTGATCGATTGCTTGCCAACCAACCACCTACCGCCGTCCAAAAGGCAACTCTTGAGATAAACATCCTCGAGTATGAGCAATGAAAGTCTGAAGTCTGAAGTATGAGCAATGGAAGTTCGCCATAGATGGGCAAGACCATCCATTCGTGTACGATGGTGTGCGTAATCAAAAGTGTACAACGAGAGAAAGCCTGTCGCTAGGCCGTACACAAGTGTACGTCAAGAGTGGGCTAATATGAAAGTTAGATCCATGAGGTTTCTATCCCTGTCTTTACATGTTTAGTTTCACTTAATGTCGTGGGTCCAGGGCCTTGTTGAGGAGATTCGTAACACCGTAAGTGTTAATGAAACAAAAGACACCTGACCATCACACACGCGGTTCTCATTTCAAAGTAATTCACGTACGTCACAGAAAGTAATCATCCCAGCGCCCGGGATATTGTTGAGATCAGGCACAGAAATCGTCCCGGCGCTCGGGATGATGTGAAAACACACCGATCCTCCCAGCGCTCGGCATAATTAAGAACACACCAATCATCCCAGCGTCCAGCATAATTAAAAACACATCAATCACCCCGTCGCACGCGACAAATGAAGGTACGTATCATAGGAGTCTCAAACACTAAACGGATGAGGCTCGTGATGACGAAATGAAGAATGAAACATCGTCACCAGGCAGCTGGAGCAGATGAAACTCGGTTACCCGGATGGATGAAACAGATGAAACTCAGTCACCGGATACATGGAGATGAAACTTAGTTACCGGGCAGATGAAGCACATGGAACTCTCAGTCATCAGAAGGATGAAGCGGACGAAATTCCGACATTAATACCTCAAGTCTCTCTAAATTCTTCAGTATCTTCGTCAGGTGATTTCAGATCGATCTTGCATGTTGCTGTACTTCGTAGGTCATTCGGTTCGTAACTGAACACCTTGTGAGGTCCTCGGACGTCCTCGGAGGTCTTCTTCCCTACTACACAGCCCGAGCTGGGCCAAGGCTGCTAGCTGCTGGGTTGGGGGCTTTGGTCGACCGAGCTCTTAGAAGCCGCGGCCCGCTGGTCCCACATGAGTATCCACAGCCTATTACAGCTGGTCTGGTACACCTTGTAGGTACTTGTCCAGGTCACGTTTAATCTTCCCTACCGTGCATACGGTGATGTCCCTGATGAATGTAGACAAGTTGAAGTCTGGGCCCCGAATGTTTAAGATGTCTCTCTGGGCTTTTGTACATCAGTTCAGGTCGATGACTTTTCACGAAGGGAAGTTAGATGATAAAACACATAAAAGGTAAACCAATAGTTAAAAACAGAGCTTTGGAAAACTCTGGAAAGAACACCTGTGTACAGGAACTTCAGGTGTAACGAATCCGTAACAAAGGAGTAAAAGTCCGAACCAGTGTGAGTGTTAACCTCGCTAGCGCACACGTCATTCAGTCCGGCTTCTTCCTTCCGCACAATTTTCGCTGAAAAGCATTTATGTTTTCTTTAAATCTTGCACACGCATTATTTTTTCTTCCATCTTAATGCTCAGGCACGAAGTCACTTCCCCTCCACCCACCTTCCATGCCACAACTACCACCCTTGGCCCGGGGAGAGATGGTATGTAAAACGCCTGGAATGAGAAACTTGAATGATTTTTCACTAAGTGAGAACAAGAGTTTTTTTCTTTTCTTTTCCATGAGAAATCCAGCGCAATCGGAGACCGGTGGCGTAAAACTGACTTTAAATTAAAATGGGGTCTGGTAGAAAAATAAATGCGGGAGGATGTGCCGGGCTGTTGCAAAATGCGTGAGGGTGAGGTGGGCGGATGGGTTGCAAGGTTTGCGGAGGTGCGCTGTGGCAACACGCGTTGAGGGTAGAGTAAGGTGGGTGGCTTTTGGGAGAGGTGGACAGTTGTGGGTAAAGTGCGAAAGGACGTGCCGGGAGGACTTCGTCCAGAGTCTTTGGTTAGGCTCTTCGGGTACGTACACTATCGCTAACTACTACAAACGCTGCGTACACAACCGATAACTACTACAAACGGTAAGGACAATGCCGATAACTTCTACAAACGTTACGCAGACTACCGATAATTACTGCAGTCGGAACGTACACTACCGATAACTACTACAAACGTGGGTTAAATCCCTCCCTGGTAGCCTCACACACAACCCTCTGCCGGGCTGCCGCTACCCGGGCAAGGCTATCATATTACCTCCCATGCTTACGCTGCCATCCAAATCAACCGGGTTTAGCCACCCCAAAAAAGAGTTATGGCAACATTCGTGCCGCCTTGACATACTCTACCTCAAGTATGTCTCGCGATGACGATGGTTGTGGGTCTTCCAACCCTACGAGAAGACCACCGAAACCACCGTAAGGTAAGGTAAGAAGGTCCCAGACCAAACTGTGGGGGGTAGAAGACCTCACAAAATTATTGTATGATATACGTGCATATCTGAAGAGGTCTTAGGAGGTCTCCTAACTCCCTCCGCAGCTCGGGCTAACCTTTCAGACTCCTTGCTTACCACTTCACACTGCCATAACGAGCCGGCCATGCATTTTAAAAGCCAAACGCTATATACATCGAAGTGCGCCACTTATGAAACCCCAATGGTTGGTGGAGTTTTACAGTAAGGAGCGTTGGGGGGAAGCGTTAATGGCGCTGCTGAGTGGAGTACAGGTGTCATAAAAAGCAGGTATTGGTGTTCTTTTTTTTTCTTAAAGAGAGCCGGCGTATCATTAACCTCTGTTGTGATTACTGAGGCAAGAAGCTGCCTGCCTGGCTGACTCCAGGGGGCAGCATCCGGGTCGTGCGTGTTTTCTTTGGAGTCTAAACGGCGGCACGACCCTGGAATATTAAGGCACGACCACCGAGCACGACGATACTACCCTTGGACACGACGGTACGACCCTCGAGCATAAACCAAAGGTCAGGTCAAAGGTCGTACTCAAGGATCGCATCGTGGTGTTCATAGAAGAGAACGGCAATCAGTCCCTCACTTCATTCACTTACATTAGAAATCGCATTACGATTATTAATCTTTTATCTTCTCTTTCTTTTCCATCGGAATGAAACATGTCTGGAGCTCCCTGTAACCCAAATTCTCTGTAACCCAGGCTCCTCCCTGTAGCCCATGTTCCTTGTAGCCTCAACACACCCCCGGAACCCAAGCCACATATAATCCAACCTCTCTGTAACCTGAGTTCTCTGTTTCCTATACTCACCGTAACCCAAGATTCCTGTAATTCATGCTCCTTGTCGCACCATCTCTCTGTAACCTAATATCCCATCTCCTCGCACTGCTAACTTTCCTGATCGCGTTCCCTACCCTTCCAGTTCCCCGTATATGGCCGCTAGGCACTGGAGAGGTTTCCAGTTCCAACCACTACTACATTGGCTGCTGAACACCTTCCAGCAGCCAATAACCATTCCAGCACGAGAGACTGGAAATCCTTTGTGCTGCTATGCGCTGCTACACGGTGCCGGACACTTCTATAAGACGACGAAGACACTCCTATACAAAAGCCGGGTACATCCTATACGACCCCAAGCACATCCTTACACGAGACCGGGCACTCGTATACGACCCCAGACACATCCTGTACGACGCAGGACACTCGTACACGACGCAGGACGCTCCGACACAACGCAAAGCACATCCTATACGACGCAGGACACTCCTATACGACGCGGGACGCTCCTACACAACGCAAAAGCACATCCTATACGAACACCGGGGACTCGCACGCGGGGGCGAACGCTGCAGGAACGCCTCCGGCCGAACCCATCACCAGGATGGACACTCGATATCGAGGCAGCGCGGTGGTCACTCAAGCCGTCAGTTACAGTGAACGGGAACCACTGACGAGCACAGGGAAAATACACCGCATATACGTGAGGGATAGAGAGAGAGAGATTGTGTATATATGTGTGTGTGTGTGTGTGTGTGTGTGTGTGTGTGTGTGTGTGTGTGTATTTGCCTCTGTGAGAGCACGTGGAATCACATACACGTACGCTGTGATGTGCGGAGAATAACAAACAAAATAACTTTAACCCATCCACAACCCCCTCCCCCCAACATTTCCTCTGACCTAAAACCCGACAGAATCCTCCCATTTCAACCTTCCCTCCAGCACGACGAACGCAAGCGAGTGACGCCGACTTGGGGGGCGGCGGAGGGCAGAGCGAGGCTACAGTTATATAACACCTACGGTAAAGCCGTCTAGTTGGCCTGGCCTTGAAGAGCACCCGGAAAAAAAAAAGGAAAAAAGAAATAAAAGATGGTGATTTTCGGAGCACAGACAGGCGCCCGACCCGCCCTGACAAGCACAACTGCCTCTTCCAACCTCCACCTTTTGAAAGGCCCAGTTTGAACTGGAGGAAGAGAAGGAGAGCGCGGAAGCTAACTGCCGCAGGCGCACACAGTCGAATCTCAGATCAACCAGTACTTCTGTAACGTGCCCAAAATCAACGCAACTCTCCCTAACATAAAGGAAATGTGAGGTGCATATGTATATATTGGTGTTGTCGGACTCCGCCTGCACTGAGGTTACGCCGCAAGCGAGCGGGCAGGCAGGCGCCTGCCTTTGACGAGGCTATACTCATCGAGAGTAGAGAGAAAGAGCTCTTGGGAGATGTCAAAGCAACAGGGCGAGAGTTAAGAGTGGTTATAACGGCCACTCTTGTTTGGGTTTGGGATGTACTAAAGCTTGCTTCCAAGAAAGATAAGTTCTGGATTTTAAACAGAGAGAGCGAACAGACGAGCAAGCATAGGTGCAAGTCCAGCAAACAGAAAATGAACTCCTTTTCTTTCTTTCCTTTTACAACAGCAGTATCTCTCTCAGTTCTCAAATTACTGTTTTCAAGTGACTCATTTTTGTAAAGTTACAGACGGGGGCAGAACTGTATATCACTCGCGTGCTTTTGCCTTTTTTTTGCGTGTAATGAGACACTATATCTGACAGTGACTGACTGCTTGATTGATAACGTTGCCTAATTGCTCCACTAAATGTGTAGGTCTATTTTTAAGTACGGTAACCTTTTTTTTTCCGTAATTTGCTCGCTCAACCGATTAATATCAATCGACTCCGTTGTTAAATTCATACAACCTGCACCTGCCCGAAGCTCTGTAAATGTGAATACACATCAAGTCATCTTCAAATAATGCTTTACCTAACCTCACCTTGCACGTTTACCTTGCCTCAGTTTCGGGGTCGTCTTCTACCCCCGACTGTTCGGTCTACGACCAAGCTTTCCAGCTGAGGGACAGGTCAACCAACCAGGGTGTTTGATGCTGCAGGTCTTATTCCTCTATTTCTTTCGTTAACCTGGCTCATCTAGTACATCAAGGGATAAACTACTCAGTTCTTTCCATCTTTTTTTTTTGTGAACTTCAAGAACCATGAAAACTTCGAAGTTCAACCCCGGTAAACACAAGAGAGTCAAACTGCTCAATAGCCAGTGTCCGACATATCAGCATCGCCAACAATTTCCTACTGTAAAGAAAAGCAGCTACAAACAAAAGCGGGATAACCGAAAGCAGTTTAAAACACGGGAGGGAGGTAAGGGAAGAGAGGGACATAAGCCTGACGAAGGGTGGTGTGGGAGGCAGACGAAATAAGTCGGAAGAGTTAAGGGAGGGTCGTGTTGCAAGGTCTTGTGTTCCCCCAACGGGGGAGCTGGTGATTTAAGACCACACTCTTTTGACTCTCTTCAAACAACTGTTAGGTAACGAGGGTGTGTGCGTACGCACAAATGAGACTGTGTATGACGAAATCACTCACTCTTACGACTCTCCTCGAACAACTGGTTAGATAAAGAGGGTGTGTGTGTGGGTGTGTACGTACAAGTGAGACTGGGTATCATGCTGTGCAGGGACATCATACCCAAATCACACTCGTACAAACGCACATTCATTACGATACACTTTTATTTTGAAGAAAGCCGTGAGTGAGACTTGACTCACCCACCTTCTCTACCCGCGTAGGGGGAACACAAAACCCTGAAACACAAGCCTGAAGAGAGTCATGAGACTGTTGTGGTGGTCTTGACTCATCTATCCTCCCGTGGGAACACACGAACAAACCCACGAACCACAAATGTGGACACTCCCTCAGGCAGCTCCCCCACGAAAGGCAATGTCGTGCGGACATCAAGACCTCAACCCTGGAAAAACGTCCGAAAAATGCACCTCCTGAAGGATTAACGCCGCGTGGACGCCAGGACTCTGCTGATACGCTCGGCCCTTCCCGGCAGTGCGAGCAGAGTCCTCCTCCTCCTGCCAACACCAATATCCTCCAGCGATACAGCTGGCCGGGGGATCGCATGTCTCCACTAAGAGGACACGTCAGGCGCACCAGACCCAGCTGCAGTTGAAGACTTCGGGGAAGCCGTTGTTTAAGACTGTGCGATGGTTAGCTACTGGCTATACGGGAGACGGAGTATCAGCATCTTATATATCGACTATCATACGTAGGGTACTCCCAGCTTATTGCAGACACATTCACAGTGGTATACGTCCACCCTGAGGCTATTTCAAATATACATCTTATCCTTATTATATGGATACAGAGACGACACAGGCCCTAAGGTCCCAAGCGAGACGGTCTGGCCCTTAACACTGCTGAAAAAGACGCGGATGAGGTAGAAGATGTATATTTTCTGGTGGTGTCTGGTGGATAAAAGGGTACTGTTCCCCAACTAAACACCAACCTCCCCTTTGATATAGTTCCCTAAAGCCCTTACGGTCTTGGTCTGGGTCACCCCTCCCCCCCCTCCCCTCCAAGCAGAGGAGTCCAGAGAAGCCTAGGTCGCAAAACGTTACTCCCTCACCGATCCACGCTTCCTCACTCTCTTTACCTTGATCCAGCTGGATGACGCTTAACTCTCTCGGACGCTGTGCCGGCGTGCCGAACCCCGGCTACGAGACTACGGTGCACGTACAAAGTGCGACGGACTAGGCAACATGGCCGAGGTGCACGCACAACAGACTGTGCTACACTCTGATCTCAGTCGAAAGGCCGAGATGAAACGCTGAAACGCAAGGATGCTACACGTTACAATACAAGACCGACGTGCTGTGCCAAGGTGCGACGGATCAGGATGAGGCCGCCAAGGACCTATGTGACGGATCAGCCTACGAGGCCAAAGTGGTACCACGAACCTGTAATCCAGGAACAGGGTGTGACCAATCGCGCGATATAATGACTGGATGAAAGGACGGCAGAACGACAGTCGAGGGAGAGGCCGTCGGCACCTCATTACTTAAACGAAAAAAAAAGGAGTGAGAGAGGAAGGCATGGTTCCCAATTTGCACTTAGTAGTAGTCCCCCTACTGGCACGACAGGCATGAACGTCTCTGATGATTATTACCAATGAAATATATAGTGCAATTAGCACAACGAAACAACACTAAACATCTGGGCCCCAATTAACACACCGCCTTCAGCCATCTGGGACGCAAAGGGCTGGCTACACAGTGGAGAAAGAAAAAACAAAGGGCCCTGGCTAAGTACCTACCAAGTGTACCAAACCTGCTAGGCTGTGGTGGATACGTAAGCCTTGAAGCAGTTAGCTAAAAACATCTTGGTTCGACGAGCAAATCAGGCCATCGCAACCGCTTGGATTCAGCCCGAGCTTAGGGGGCTCATACTTTCGAAATCGATGCAAGGTAAAGCATGTGCAGAGAGAGAGAAAGAGAAACAGAGTAAGAGATATGAAAACAAGAGAACAAACAGGAACCACGCGACCCATCTGCTCTGTAACGAGGATATCCGCAGAAGGAACAGATTGTTCCTTCAGTCCTCTCAAATTACCGACGACTTGCCAGCTGGAAATAATATTCTAGTCACTTTGGAAATAACATTCTAGTCGTTTTCTGAACCTGAGCCTGAAGTTTTCCCAGGAGCTCTCCCACTTACGTCATTAGCTGGCCAGCTTACTCCAGGGTTTAACAACCTTACTTGTAATATAAAAAGAAACAGACTAATGGGCATTTACTTATATATGTGTGAAACCTCTTTTCCTCTAAGCCTCTCTCCGTTCCTTCTGGGTACTGTGATCCCGCGTACTCCCAGGGGTGAACACAGAGCGATTTCATCAAATTGCTGCATCGCCACAAGACTCCGGGGCACTACCATCACACAAGACCAACAGCACGGCCCGACAAAGCTAGGGGGAGGGAACCATCACCATAAAAGAGACATTAGAAACCTCCCATGAGACATGCAATGGTATAATCACGATAACCAACTAAAAGACCTATCACCAATCACTGCTAGCAACGCTAGCTAGACAAACCCAGGGGAATCATAATCATCCATCCAACACAGCCAGTAACACAACCACATTAAAGCCAAGGGGAACCATCATCCAACAGAGCCAGAGGCAGCAGAACACAAAATTATCGTCCAACACATCCAGTAGTAGTAGTAGTAGTAGAAGAAGAAGCAGCAGCAGTAGCAGCAGCCAGCCCCCACACACACAGCAACAACAAGGCAGCAGGGAGGGTTGGCTGCACTTCGTAACCTAAGACCACACAAATTGATCAACTTAAGGCAACCTTAGAAGCTAGGTCTGTGTTGGGCTGGTGGGCCCTCTTCCCCTGTCTACTGTTGGGCTGGTGGGCCCTCTTCCCCTGTCTACCGTTGGGCTGGTGGGTCCTATACCCCTGTCTACTGCAGAGCTGGTGGTCTTATTCCCTTATCGAGAGATGGGGCTGGTGGCTATCTACCCCTGCCTAAATGCCCAAACATATCAAAAGCATTTTCCTAGACCTACTCGAAATATCTACACGCAACGAAAGCATAATAATTTACACTTGCAAAATCTTGGATGATACATGTCCCAATCTGCACTCTTAAAGCAGATCCGTAATGGCATAACAGGTATGGAAGATTCGTAAAATACCACAAATGAAAGAAATGGGTGCAATAATAAAGCAACAGAAAATTACACGCACGCAGACCCCATGATCGTTCGCTTGAGAAATAGAGAGGTCCTGGGGAAGCACCTACAAAAGTGTACCAGACCAGCCACTCTGTGGTAATTACTATGACCTATGAGCCGCAACCATCAACAGCCAGCCTAACCGAGCAAGGGAGCAGCAAGAAAGCTTGCTCGCAGACCGACCTGCGCGGAGTAGAAGACCCCCCCCCCCCCCGAAACCATCTTCAAGGTTTAAGCATGGTTAAGGTGAGGTCTCAAACCGAGCCATAGTATGGTGGGCAGATGAGACCTCCAAATCCACCGTGAGGCAAGATATGCATATACAGAACTCTAACATCTTGAACATGATATCAACATTTATCAGTTAAGTCCTCCATTCAGTTAATAATGACGCTTAGCTATTCAACATATCACACACACACACACACACAGACACACACACACACACACACATACTTTAAACCTGAAAATATCAACTACACGTGGGATACTGCCGGAAGGCTTTTCCCCTAATCTGCATGCTAAAATAATCCCTTTGCTGGAATGACTGACACGGTGCACCATGCAAATTGCGGCCATTAAAGACCAGAAGTGCTATGTCTGATCCTCGGGGGAAATGATAAAGCCCTCCAGGGACCCAAACACACACACACACACACTACGGTCACGTTACAAGAACATCACGGACTGTTGCAATGTCAACCTCAAATAACGTGGTGGTTAACCTCCTGCCGACTGCTTTGCATCCATCGACCTCCTCTGGGGATACGCAAGTACGAGGGCCTTGGTACTTGAGGTCCATCAGGAGAACCAGGGCCCTTTGGGCGAGGCACAGTAGCAGCATCATGGAAAGAAACACAGTCAGTGCAATCAACAGTGGGTACACATTCATCCAATATGAATCAAGACCCAACACTGCACCAAAGGAGTAACTCAAAAACTCCTCACAGACAACGATACGTCGCATGAACCAATACTCCGTACGAGGAACAGCAACCCTCATAGCCACATACTTAACATATAACTACATGTAAGCAACGACCCCATCACCACACCGCATAATATATACAACTCCACATACCCACCACTATCGCACACACGGGTGAATCTATATATATATATACAAAGGACGCCCAACTCTGCAACACATCCAACAACCTACAACTCCACACACACAACAAACCAAAACTCTAATACATACACACACAAATCAATGATCCCACCCATCAATAACTCATCCTAGCACCATGTATTCACCCTCTGAAGAATCCCCCTAACAAAGAAAAGACGTACCGAGGCACTCGTACCACGTAAACAACTGCAAACCACATCAAACAGCGTGATACAACACTGGGAAAAAACTAATTAAAACTCAAATGAGTAAGAACCATTTAGGGCAAATTTCACACCTTTTTAAACGTTCAAAAAGAAATCGTTTATCAACACCCACCGCTTTAAGTTCTTTAAATGTTGTGTACATTATTCTCAAGCTAATTCAATAATGCATTACACTGATGTCATAATTCTGGTACATCTTACTTATCAACCTAATGAGCTAGACACACACACACACTCACACACATGCCTAAATCCAATAAACCGTTATATA
>JAYMFT010037417.1:0-15743 GCA_038088735.1 Panulirus argus | reverse complement strand
TTGAAATGGTTTGGACATATGGAACGTATGAGTGAGGAAAGGTTGACAAAGAAGATATATGTTTCAGAGGTGGAGGGGACAAGGAGAAGTGGGAGACCAAATTGGAGGTGGAAGGATGGAGTGAAAGGGATTTTGAGCAGTCAGGGCGTGAACATGCAGGAGGGTGTAAGGCATGCTCAGAATAGAGTGAAATGGAACGATGTGGTATACTGGGGGGTTGACTTGCTGTCAATGGACTGAACTAGGGCATGTGAAGCATCTGAGGTAAACCACGGAGAGGTCTGTGGGGCCTGGATGTGGAAAGAGAGCTGTGGTTTCAGTGCATTAAGAAGAATAATAAGAATAATATAGCATTTCTGGGATGGCCTTGATAAGGGCCTCAGATGCCAATGCCGTCTCTGCTAACATAAAAAAATTTATTCCATGCTTGTTTCTTAAATCTCCTGGTAATATAATGAATGAACGTTCCAGCTTCATGGTTAGCCTGTTGCATATTTTCATATGATTCATTTCTGGTACATTCAATGGTATTCAAGACTCAACTTTATATATCCCCTATTGAAAGACTTTCATGTTTAACAAATTTTCTTTATACCTTCACTTTGTTGCCATACATAAATTATCATAATTCTCTATAAAATCCTGTGTGATAAATAATGCTCAGCATCCCTGACTATTGGCATATGCTGTAACTGCCACCATTATTTGGTATGTAGATACACAAAATTATAATTGTCGATTATAATCAAGTGATTTCATTATATCTACTGTCTGTAGTTATTTTTACAGACTTACACAAGTACAAACAAAGAAATACCTGGCAGTATATCAACATGGAACCAGAATGTAAGAATACAAAAAGAGGAAAGATATTGGCTGGTGATGGAGAAAATATGCTGGCCAATAAATACTGGTTTTGGCACAGATCACCAACTGGAAAATTTTTTCAGTTCCAGCCAATTTTGGTTCCAGCCAGAAATTGAAACTTTTAGTTTTAGTGCATTCCTGTTTATGCACCAACTCATCCTTCTCTAACTTCTGTATTTTCACTTTCTGCAAAATGATAAGCATAATATATTTCTTTCTGTACCACTAGCACCACTATATTTATTTCTAAATTTCACATTCTTATTGGTGTCATTATAAGCATAATGTGTTTCTATCTGTACCATTACACTCATTTCTAGATCTCATATGCTTATTGGATGCCATTAAAAGAGCAAAATACAAAGAAATAACAAAGGAGAGCAACAGACATGACTACCTTGGATTCAAAACAGAACAAACAATGGACTGTGGTGACACATGGATGCCTTGGCATTGGAAGCCTTTGCAAAACAGCATAGTGAGTCCTGTAAACACATGCACCATTTCCCCAAGAAACACTAGCATCTTGACAAATGCTAAAGAATGGGAGTCATGAGATTATGGAATGCCTAACCAGGGACATGAGGGTGTAAAAGTAGTAGTCTTTTATGATTTAACATTCTTATACTAAGGCATATGCCTTTCTATGAAAAAAATTTCTGCAACAAGTCTTTGCCTATTACAAAACACCACTGAAACTTCATCAAAGTGCAGCCCATCCACATTTGCAAGAACATGCTCTCTGCAATGAACTGAGGTCCAGTCCCTCAGGGGTAAGTGAAAACACTATCAAGGTGAAGTTCATTAAAACAAGCTAATATGACATGATTATCCACTTCTCTCATCACTTCTTGCTTCATTTACCATAGTAAGTGATGTCTAATGTAAAGATTGACTGAGTGCAACTATACAGTATGTCTCCAAAATGTGGAATTATAAGTTAGGTCACAATACTCGAATGAGGTATTATACAAATCTACCTGTATGAAGTTACATCATGAGTGTTAAGATATCTTTGGCAGGCTTGTAACCTTGTTACTGGACAAATAGAAGTACAATCTTGTCGAAGAAATTCTCATTATAGAGGAGTCCATCATTTCCCAGATACTGATTGTTATATAGCCTTGAATTGTGGAAACCCCCAAAAAAGGATCATGAGCTTACACAATAATAAAAACAATAATAATAAAAATATTTACAATAATGGAATGAAATAAAAAACACAATCAATGATATCTATTACTCTTTAGAGAGCAAAGCATCTGTTGAAGCAAGAGTAAGTATAGCTGGGCAAGACTTCTAAAAGTCTATACAAAATCACATAGTTACTAATTTCCAATTCATCTTGTCATACAAAACAAAATGTTACATTGACTCCTGATGCTTATCAATTTCATTCAAAAGCATATCACATTTTGCAATCATGATGCTCACAGCTTCTTCTAAGATTTCATAGCTCTTCAATGCACCATGTGACTCTACATAAACTGAAATGGAAGAAGGAGCTATTCACTAGCTTAATGTTATCCAAACTGATTTATACATCATTATATAAATATGTCATATTCTAAATAATTCCCTTAAAGTTTTATGTGCTAACTACAAGAGCAGTGAATACAAACAAGTGTGAGGCGTGTTATATCTACTTGCTATGGGCTTGAACCTTGGACTGTAAAGTGCACATTATCTGTCTTCCTCAGCCTATTGTAGTCAACTTAATTCCCAGTTCCCTGGGGTAGATCTTAAATAATTTCCTTAATAGTTTTATGCCCTAACTACAAGTGCAATGAATACAAAGTATAAGGAGTGTCATATCTACTTGCTATGGACTTGAACCTTGTATAGTAAAGTGCATATTATCTGTCTACGTCTACCTATTACACCCCAATTCCCTGGGATATATCAAGTACATACAACCTTTAAAATCAGTAATACACATTCTCAAACTCATCCCCATTGAATTATAAATAAAACATGAAATTGTACACTTACAGTAAGTCCTTAATTTCTCACTATGAACACTTAAATGATTCATAATGCAAAATGAACACCTCCATTCACATCACCTCTATACACCGAATGCTTCCACTACATCTGATCCTCCAATTATTTCTTTAGCTTATTCAGCTTAAATATCACTAGCCATAATCATTTCTCTCACATCATCCATCTATCTCTTCCATGGTCTACTCCTCAAGGTACCCTTTACTCTAAAAGTATACATATTACTGACCTACATATCGTATGCCATACATTCTATGTGGCCACGTCATCTTAAAAGACTTTCATTCAAGCATCTTTCCAATATTTACTAATACCATGTACCTTTCTTATATCTTTTTTCATTTTACTGTCCTAATTCCAACTATACTACACAAATTATCCATTTCTACTTTCCTTATTCACAACCTATCTTGGCCTATAAACACTGGGGAAGCAATTGAAAACAGAAACAAAATGTATGTATCCAGGCATATGTTCTATATATTTTGAGAGGTCTAAAGGGTATAGAGTAGATGCATAGCTGAATGAACTTTCTATCCATTTACTTAAATGTGCATATCATGCATTCAAGAAAGAAAAACATATATTTCAATAATCAAACATTTTGTGCTATCTATTTATATATCTGACACCCATTTCCTTCGGGAACTCCCTCAAGGGGGTGGCCACAGCAAAAGAGTCTCCATAACTGGTGAACTCCAGTGCCACTTCTTAGCCTTTTTGAGCTTCACCCTTAACAGACCACTGGAAGAAGGCAACTCTAACACAGTGTTTCCAAGGGCTCATACCTACTGTTCCTAGTGAATTCTTCTATTTCTAACATTCCAACCTACTGCTGCTACCTTATGCTTACATCTAAATGTTCCTACCTACTACTCTACCTAATGCTCCTGTATAATGTTCTAACCAACTACTTCTATTTATTGCTCCCACCATTTTGCTAAAAGGCAGGGCTAGCACATAGTGCTCACCACAAGAAAATCTATTTACTAAAAAATAGTTGTGTGAGTTATGTGTTGTCAAGTATTATGTGTTACAAGGAAAGACTGTATGTTTGTGGACAGAATGCCACCAGCCCACGTAGGGGTAAGGCAGAAAGAAATGGCAGCTACCTAGGTAAGAGGAGCAACACTTGACAACCAATGAAGTGCTGGCTCACTACGAAGCCACCACTGACCCTATTGATACCCAGGGCGGTAGCACCAGTAATACAATATACCTCCCTAATCAGTGGCTGCCTACCAACTACTGCTACATTTTGTTCATGCAAATGAAACTAACCAGCTCCCAATCACTCCATAAAATCAGAAATTACTTGTACCTTAGGTTCTAAGTTAACCAGTACTTTTCATAGCAATTATTTAAAAAAAAAACTTATATGCATCTTCTATTTTCATAGAGTAGGGAGACTGCTAGTCCCCATGACAAAAAAATGGAAAAAACTTACAAATGACATGATCAGTCTTCCTTGTCAGCCTGACAGAATCTTTGATGCTGTCATATTGAAAGACATTCCTGGAGCAGGCATCATTACGGGCATTATTTACCTTTGCAATTCTTTTCCCTGTAATGAAAAGAAATAAAATCTGTGAAGATATATGCAGCGATTCAATTTCACGTATACCTTTTCACAGATTATGAAGAAGGTGGCACATGCATTTTCCTTCCCATACATTTTCCAATGGCAACCATCTCCAAACCCACAATTGTTTAATGCTTAAGGATAATGTTTAAAACATCTGCTGAAGGACTTAGTATGATGGTCTGGTTCTCATATAAGTAAAACAATTGCCAGGTAACTGAACAATGAAATAAGTATGTGTGAAAAGAACTATCTGCTTCAACAAATGACCATACAAAGAGAGAATATAAAAAATAACATATATGACAAATTATCACAAAGATGTGGGAAAATGGCAGTCTCTGATGGATAAAGACACACAGTACAGCAACAGCTGATTTCTATTGATTCATTATAATTTGCATCCCTTTCATAAGCATAATACCTAATTTCATAAACTTTATACCTTTTATACCCTTCTATCCAGAACAACAGGTACACATACGGTTAAGTGTAAATTTCCATGATTTACCAATTCCCTGCTGTGGGTGAAAATGAGAGTAGAATACAAGAGTGGATTAATTCATAGTGCTTTTGCATCTGTTATCAAGAAGGGCGAGGAAGAGAGAGAAGTGTTTCAGGAGGAGCTGAGTGCATGCATCAAATTTTCTTTTTGCAAATCTTAGTAATGGGTGATTTAAAAGGAAGAATGGGTGATGTGGCAGCTGAGGGTATAACTGGGAGGAACAGGGTATCCAGTCCTGTGAACAAAAATAGACAACAGTCCATGGAGTTACGTGCAGAAAAAGAACTCGCAACTGAGAATACCATTTCAAAAAGGGAGATATACACAAGTATATGTAGGTGAGCAGGGTTGGTGGTGGGAGGGCTTTATTGGATTGTGTATCAAATGAAAGGTATGCTAAAGAAAGACTTTAAAAGTTAAATGTTTTGAAAGGGGCACTACTTGGTGGAGGTGAGGGTGAAAGCTGTTGAGGTTCTAGAAAAAGAGGAAATGATATGGGTGGGAAGAGGGTGGTAAAAGTAAGAGTTTGGAAAATAGCCTTATGTAAGGAGATACTAAGTGACATGGGGCAAAGAATGGGAACAGATGAGAGTAAATGAGAGGGTGACGAATGGAAGGTATAAATTTAGGAATGCACTGCTTACATATGCAAGAAGTATGTGCCATGCAGAAGGTGAAATGTGGGCATGTGACAAGAGGGTAGTGAGTGGTAGGATGAGGAAGCAAAATCATTAGTGAAAGAGGAAAGTGAGTAGCATCAGCATTATCTGCACAGGAGGAGTGAGAGTGACTGTGCAATGTGCGATGTACAAGATGAAGTGGCAAGAGGACTGGACTGTTTTGACAGACTTTTCAAAGCTTATTTCATCATTAAAACCATACAAAATCTATTGAAACATGAATGGAAAACAATGAGAGTGATACCTAAGAGTGGCAAAAAGGAGAAAAGATATTAATCAAGAAAAGAAACTATGTTTTTTGGCATTCTGATGCTAGAAAAAGGGCAACTGATATCACCAGAGCACTTGAATTGCAGCCCATGTCAGTAAGAACAATATGTATTAATGAAAACAAAACTAAAGAATGTGCTCAAAGTATCATACCATTAGGTGCTACTAAAATAACCTGTGGAAAAAGATGGTATTATGGGAAAGATGAAAGGATCTGTAAATGTCTGGATTAAAGATCATAAACAGCATTAAGGTGCTTCTTTGCAAGATGGTTACTCCAGAAAAAGTTACCAATTTGTTTGAAGACATAAAGAAAGAATAAGGAGAGAGTTCACAAGTGGACACTTTAAATGATAGTCAAGATTGATTTGAATGTCTTAAGAGGCATAGCTGCCTCTATAATATCAGTGTGAATGAAGCTACTGGTGCTAACCATACAGCAGCCAAAAAATATAAGATTTTGAAAGGATTAGCTACCTTTAGTGAGAATGATTCAGAGAACATAGCTCTGCAGTTAACACGGTAAAAACTAGATGCAATGACAGCTACAGCAGAAGAGGAAAAAGAAAGGTGTCCAGGAGTCTTTGGACAAATATCATGTCTGACAAAGACTTCTGAAAAGTCCAAGAGTTCTTTAATAACCATTCCTATTGTTTCATCCTCAGATGAAGAGGCAGGCAAGCCTGCCCCTTTGCTTCCCTTACTATACCCTTCAGTCTCCTAGGTCTCCCCTCCCTCTTGCTCCTTCCACTTTTGACTTTGTAGATCCTTTTAGTTGGTCTGCCTTCACTTATCCTCTACATATGCCTGAACCATTTCGTCATAACCTTTTAAATTTCTCAATCAGACTGTGCTCACCACCAAACATTTCTTTGACATTCCTTACTTAGATAATCAACCTGTCTCATGCCACATATCTTCAGGCATTTCGTTTCCAAAACATCCACCCCTCTTCCTTTCCTAAGTCTTCAGCACCCATGACTTGCATCCATTCAAAACTGTCAAGACTACCATGCCTTTACAATGCTCATCTTGGTCCACTGAAGACACTGATCTCTCCTTAAGAGTATCACCGACAGTTATAGTACCAAATGGTATGAAATAACTTTTTAGTACTAATAAATTAAATTTCTTGAAGTCTACAATAACCATACAGCTTACCTCCTGAGACAGGAACAACATCAATTACTCCTGCAGAAAAGCACTTCTGAAGGAGGTCTGCTTGTTCACCTTCCACCTCTCGTGTTAACTCTATTTCAGGCAACAAGCGGTACCAACATAGGCCAGGTTGGAACTTGGCATGGTCACTACCAATACCTGTCAATATCAAAAAGAAAATTACTGAAAAACTAACATATGGTCAACAAAATATGGCCAAACTAAGTGGAAGGAACATAACTGAGAAGGTGAAAATAATTATCAAACAGTAAAACAAACATGTTCTGATCACTTGAAAATATAGAGAGAATGCATATCTGAAAGTGGGAAGTCTTTGATGAGATCAACATGTACCTGTAAGTGAAAAACCCTTCCTCAGAATGTAAAACAGTAAACCTCTGCCTATGGCAGTCAAGAAAATGGCTGAAATTATCAAATAGTGCAATCTAAGACTAAGATTAGGATAGAATACTCAAGACAGTGCTATGAGGATATATGTGAGAAATGGCAATGAAAATAGATTATTAGATTACTGGTAATGTTCCTACAAAGTAAGCAAATATATGAATCATTTAATGAAACACCAAGTGTAATAACATAGCATTTACTCATATGAAGCAACTGTCCTCTGCTTTCATTATATATGAGCTTAAGTATGCAGTGTAAAAAGATTGAATGTATCCTCACCATCTATTTAAGAAATAGCATATGAAGCTCTGTCTTTCAATATTCACCTCTTCCATAGTCAAAAGAATGATTTGCATATAACCTTCTTCAAACATTACAGTTACCTTAGTAAGATACCTCAGACTAGAACTGTCAAGTTAATAAATACACAGCAATATCAAATAAAAGACAGATAAATGTGTACAGTAAAACTATAAAACAGAGCTTATTCTGAGAATACATTAAGTTACAAGAGGATACCAGATTAAAACAAAATAATGTCATTCAAAAGTTAACATAATTTGGAATTAACATAACAATTCTTCAAATAACATTTCATTCACAGCAGTAATTCTCAGGAAGTTAAGAAATGATTCAACTGTTTTGCTGCATGCCAAAGAGAAAATAGAAAATCGCTTTTAATCCACCTTTGACAGCATATGCCTCTAAGTTGATCTCATGTCCAGCATTCATCTTAGCAAGAAGAATATCCTGATGAAGGGGTTGCATAATTGCTTCCTGGAAGATATCAGTCTGGTTTCCCAGGGGAACCCACTTCAAACTTGACGACAACACTGAAAGATATAAGATGGTATTGTAGTTTCAGAAAGATTTTGATCATGACAGCCTGCCATGAATGAGGAAAATTGCATATATAGCATAAAAGGGTACATCTTAGTTATGAAAGTGAACTGTTAATAGCTATCACAATGAATTTTCTTAATCCTTCAACACAGCTGACAACAACTAATGTGCTATAAGAGAACAAAAGCCTAAAACTATAAATGTTCTAAATTTTCCTGACTGTTTACGTATTCATCTGACTTATAGTACCATATGTAGCCTAGAAAGGTCTCTTCCATCACTAAGAAGGCGTGGGAAAAAAAATGCTCTCCCCATTATCACTGCATCCATCTTTATAATTGTAAAGCCAGCTAACTGAAGGTCATGCATACACAGTGACCCCATGGAAAATGCACAAATTGTCAAATGACATAAATCATTAGAAGGAATGTCTAGGATATGTATCAGTTGGAGAGAATAGTTAATATGAATAGCATAAGAAATGTAAGGAAATAAAAGACTTCAAGACCAATTTTATGGGGATTATGTATGAAGGATGGACAACTGCAAAGGATGCATGTACATTAAACACATACTTATGAATGAAATTACACAAAATCTACATCATATTTTCCCTTTATGTAATCATGGGTTAATAGAGAAATCACAGATGATAGGCAAAAAGCTACAATATATCAAAAATTAATCTCCAATAGCCACCTAACATTTACCAACCATTAGATCTTGTCTATTTACCTATGTCTCTGATATCTGTTCCCTCTCCGAACTCCCATCCAGGGGTTGCCACAGCAAAATAGTCTCTACTTATCCCTGTCCCTTGTATACACCATTCATCAAATTCGTCCACTATTTCTCTACCTCCAGTATTCTTCCAACCTATTTGCCCATGTCACAAATGCTCTTCCTCTCACATCAACCCATTTAATTGTACTATCATACACTCTCCTTGCAAACTCCCAGTCTTTCATTCTTTCCACATGCCCACTTCACCTCAAAGTATTACATTTCACCCACTCTACCACTTTACAATTCGTTTCCTTTGCATTCCCTGCCATACCACATCTCTCATACACCCCTTCATTTCTTTCTTCATTCCATTCGGTCACAACACATGCTCTTCTCAAACAGCTCATTTCTACAACCTAGATTTATGACCTCTGTGACTCATTCCATGTCCATGTTTCAGCTGCACAGGTCAGGGTTGGGAGGACTATGCTATCCCTTAATCCTCTGTTCAATTCCATACTTAGACCTGTAACCTTCATTATTTCTCCTCCACACTTCAGCATTTCAGCCATAATCCCATCCTACCTTTGGCCTCATTATTGCCCTTCTTACCCCTCTTTTTGCTATAGGCCCTTGCACTTGTATCTTCTTCCTTCCATCCTCCATACCTATGCATGTACCAACTGCTGCCTCCCCTTCTCTCACATTCATCAGTTCCTCAAAATACTCTTTCCATCTTTCTTTTACTTCTGCTTTTGTTTCAGTAACTCCCCTTCCTAACTTCTCACATTAGTATTTGCATTTAAACATCCACCTCTTTCCTTTTTCACCTCCTTCAAGTATAATTTCTTATGATCCCAAAACTTTTCCCTTAACTTTCTTCCAAAATCTTCATCTACTCTTTCTTTGCTTTCCTCTTTCACATTCTTAACATTCTGCTTACATATTTCATATGCTTTCCTCTTCCTTTGCTGAACTTCCACTGGTACATTAATATCAAGCAATCTACTATGTGCCTTTTTCTTCTCTTCTACAGCATTTCTAGTCTCTTCAGTCCATCATACATTGCCCTTTATATTCCTATATCTCACAACCTTGTATCCAACTACTAATTCTATAACCTTTAATAGTATTTCTCTAAACATTTCAAATATACCATTCACACATGACTGCATCCCTAAATTCACTGCACTTAGATCTAAACTTTCAGTTACCTTTCTTTCATATACTTCCCTGCATTTTTTCTGATTCATCTTCTCACTTGCCAACACTTTTACCTCTCCACTCTTCCCTACACCAAACCTCTACTTCTCCCTGATCCTCATCCCCAAAAGAACTGCAAAATGGTCAGAATCTCAAAAGAATCCTCTCACAACTCTAGCATCTAGCAAGGCCCTTCTTAATCTTTCATTCACTGCCACAGAGTCAATCAAAGCCTTTAGCTCTTCTCTTCCATCATTCCTCATCCAAATATATTTGTGGCTCAACTAGTGCAGAAAAAGGTGTTCCTCTCTGCACAATTAAGCACAAGGTAACTTCCATTCTCATTTACTCCAGACACTCCCCATTTCCCAACTATCTCACCAATTTCATCACATCCCACTTTTGCATCCATGTTATCCAAAATGACCATGTTTTTCTCCTTCTCAAAACCATTTACAGTCATTAAAATCTATCTATCTATCTATATCTTTGACACCAGTTCCTTTATGGAACTCCCTCAAGGAGGTAGCCATGGCAATAGAGTCTTCATAACTAGTGAACTCCAGTGCCGCTTCTTAGCCTTCAGTGCCTCAACCTTAACAGGCCACTGGCAATCCCATCTTTCCTTCACCCACACTATTTTTGGTCCATTCCATCCATGCTCTGTTAAACCCTTCCAAACTCTCGGTGATAGCAGAACTGCACATCATTCTTTCCCTCTTCCCCAATTTTCACTCATTCCTATTTACATCACTCCTCCTTCCATGTCCTCCCATAACTCGAATTCATCATTTCCATTTTCACTCAACACACTCTGCCCAAGGTTATGGGTTTCCTCAATCCCCAGCACATCCAAGCTACAACTTTTAAAAGTCTCCATGAGCTCCTTCCCTTAACTCTCACCAGTCATTCTGTTTACTTTCAGCATCATCACCCTCAATCGTTCGTCTCCTTTACTCCTCAGCATAAATGGAAGACTTCAGTGCAGCTTCTTAGCATTTTGTGCCTCACCCTCGACAGGTCACTGGCAGAGGGCAACTCCAGTGCAGTGTTTCCCAAGACAAAAGAGGCTCTAAAATTGTCTAAAAACTAAAAAGTCGCAGCACACCTCAAGTGTCTGACTAACTTTAAAAGGATTGCCCTAATGAAATTGGGTAACCCCTTCCCCTTTAGTTTCATCCTAAGGGATGTATCAATGAGGTACCACGAGAAGGCGGGGTGAGACTTGGATACTCTAGAAAAACTAGAGCATCCACTTAAGATACAGAAACTTGTCACAGCAGCAGCACCTCCTAACCTTGCTGGTTACAATACTGTCACATATACTGTATACTATATGGAGCATGAAGTGTGTAGTATTTCAAGAAATATATTTACTATTCACCACCAAAAGAATGCCATAAAGCATCTCTATCTATCCTATCATATGCTTTCTCTGCATCTACAAATGCCATGTAAAAAGCCCTCATAGTTTGCACATTTTTTCATAGAAAACACCTGATCCACACATCCTCTACTACTTATGAACCCATGTCTCCTCCAAAATCTGGTGCTCGGGGCATGCCACCACCCTCTCCATCATCATCTCCAATACAACTTAACAGCATACTCAATAAACCCGTACCTCTTTAAATTGACCAAAGACTTTTGTCTCCCTTCCCATAAAACAAAAACACTATAAAGGCATTCTGCCAGTCCTCAAATACCTTCACTGAGTACAACAACAGTTTCACAATCCTCACCTTTTCTATGGAAGTACAGGTTGTCTGGATCAGTCTCATCAGCAGCAGCATTAAGATTCTTTATGCAGCGTACTTTAAGTTCATATTTGATAGAATCCTGAGCACCCCACTCTGTCTCATCTGTGTAGTAAATTTCAGATAAGGATTTAAGTACTTTCACCATTATACTCCTTTCCTAATCATTCTTAAAAAATCATCCCATAATTCTAAAACTTTTACAACAAAAATAATAATGTACAACCTCCTGCAAGTGGTAACACCATGAGCAAGAAGTCATCTTTAGTAAGGCTTTAACATCATCATAAGAAGGAAAGGACTATATATTCATTGAGGACACCCTAGCTGCAAAGGAATCCATCAATGCCCTACTCCAGCAAGGAGTGCAGCCTTAAAGCTGCAGAGCCATATAATGGGGTCCCGCAGTACTACAATAAGAACAGTAAAACAAGACCAACGCATTATCCACAGTTAACGTGATCAAAGCATTTTTGGATCCACAGGAAAGATTCCTGCAATAAAAGTACAGTAATCACTCGATTTAACCAACCCCGATATAATGGATTTCGAATTTAACGGACAGAGCAAATAATACTTTAAATCATAATTGAAAAAATTATAAAAAAAACAAGAAATCTCAAACACCACACCATGCACATTTCATATCACACTTATTTTTGTTAGCGTGGGGTACACTCACCTTGTTTCAGTCTTAGGGAGCTTTCACACCAATGTGACACATGGCAGGGTGGCAAGTGGCAGGAGGCAAGTGAAACAGTAATATCAGATCAAAGTGATGAGTGGCATGTGGTGCATGCATGGTTTCCCTGCTCAGTTCATACGATGTCATCAACGCAAGATGATGCCAATATATTTGATCTGATTGGTGTTGTAATTGCCAGAAGAAAATGTAAGAAAAAGTGGTGGGTACATCCATATCTGAGAGACAATGTTGGGATTCACAATGCTTGTGTAGTTGTAAGGCTCATCCTTTGAGCTGTAATCTGGTGATGTTGTGTCATTCAAACACTTGTAACTTTCAACAACTTGTACAAAGTTACTTTAAATGCCTCACTTTCTGAAAGAGGCATGCTGAATAACAGTTCACGAGAACACGAAGAAATCGTGTACTCTCCTCTCCACAGACTGCGTGACCGAGGCAGTATTGTCAAATGTGGCTAGCAAAAATCTGCTAAGAGACTCTTCAAAATCCACAAGATAGACTAGTTCTTTTGTATCTTTCATGTTATTTGTATTAATGTTATCTTGGTTATTAATCATTTTGGTTTGAACGCTCCATTAAATTTGGTGTCACTCCACGAAGTGGCATATCGCATGCTGAAAAAAAACGCTCCAGTACGATCCCAGAGTGGCATCCAAGTGACATGTGGCACATGCAACGTGTCACATGACACCTGTGTTAAAAGTTTCATTTGTTTCCAAAGGTTCATTTTCAAGTGGCATGCCACATGTGATGTGTTACTTTGGTGTGAAAGCTCCCTCAGTCTGCCTCAAGCTATCGTACAGTCAGGTTGTATACAGAGAGTTATGACTTTATCAAATAATTTTGCACTCCTTACAATTCAAAATGGTATCAAGTGATGGAGGAGTTAAAAGAAAGTGAGTGAACTGTCTTTTATTACTATATATTGTATATTATATCAAAAAATGGTTACATACGATTCAAAGGACTTTCGGAATTAATGGACACCCCTCCCCCCCTATTAGTCCGTTAACTCAAGGGATTATTGCTTTAGTTTTTTCTATCCTTTCTTCTATTTTTTTATAAGTATAACTTTGGTTTTTGCTTGCAAGAGCTGGCTGCTTGTGTTTCCCCACCACTAGCTAGACCACGCAATACTCAGCAAACTACAGCATCATATGGTTGCTGTGTAGCCATAGGCTACTCCAGGGAAGGCTGTTTTGATAACTGTTTCTTTCCTTATACCTCCAAGCTTTGGAACTGTCTACTTTCTCATGTCTTTCCCAATAACTATGACCTGGCACATTTTAAAAGACATGTTTTTCACTTCCTCCATAATTCATAAATACTTTCCCATGTCTTTTCTTTTTCCCTTTCATAATTCTCTCTATTTTCTAATGAAGGCCCAGCCTTAATGAGAACTTTTGTCCGTGACTGCAGCCTTAAGAAATAAAAATACCAAATGAAACTACAGCTTATCTTTTTCTTTTCTTAGACTGCAAGCTCTAGTCATGGATTAGAGTCAACATCAAGGCCAGGCCCTAAATGAGATATGAAGAGGTTTGATGAGACAGACAGATAATAAAGGAGGAAAAAAATATTCAAATAATTTTGGGGGTAGTGAAAAACCTGCATTTTAAAAAGTGCCAGGTCATTATTGTTGAGAAAAGCACACGAGGGTAGAGAATGCCAAAACTTCAAGGAGTTAGGAAGACACACATATCAAAATGGCCAAACTCTGAGTTGACAAAGGTCACAGAGCAATTATGTGATGCAGTACCTTATCAAGTATTACATGTTCTACTTTGTGAAAGGGGCATAAAATGCACAGCTCTTTAAGAGAGGAAAAGTGAACCAACATTACAGCACTGGGCATACAGGTCATATTTTTAGATAAAAAGTTAAGAGTTGATATGTCAGAGGAGCAAGTATATTTTTTCTTCTTTTTTTATGTTGAAGGCTCCAGTCACAGACAAAAGTCCACATTAAGGCCAGGCCCTAGTTGAAATATAGAGAGAACTGAGAGAGGTGGAAAAACAGACAGGGAAAGTATTTATAAATTTTTGAGAAAGTGAAAAACCTGTCTCTTGAAGTGAACCTGGTCATAGTTATTGGGAAAGACATGAGAAGGTATGAGAGCACTGCTCCAAACTAGGAAAGATCAATTATTCATATATTAGGAGTAGCCGTTCAGAAGATAAGAATTACTGCATCTAAACAGAACTCCCTATTTCTTTGAGACACAGTTGCCTATTTGGGTAATGTGAGGTTTACAAGGGGTGGCCATGGCAAAAGTCTCTACTTTTCCCTGTCCTTAAATGCCTCCCTCGCATACACCATTCCACACATCCTTCCACCATTTCTCTCCCTCCAGTATTCTTCCATGCTGTTTGCCCATGTCACAGGTGGTCTTCCTCTCACAATAACCCTTTTAATTGCACTATCATACACTTTCCTTGTAAACTCCCAGTCTTGCATTCTTTCCACATGCCCAAACCATCTGAAAAAATTATGCTTCACCCACTCAACCACTGCACAATTCATTCCCTTTGCATTCCCTGCCATAACACATCTCTCATACGCCCCTCATTCTTTCTTCATTCCATTTAGTCACACCACATGCTCTTCTCAAACAACTCATTTCCACAGCATGGATTCTTGACCTCTGTGACTCATTCCATGTCCATGTTACGGCTGCACAGGTCAGGGTTGGGGTCCTAGGGTTATGCTGTCACTTAAGCCTCTCTTCACTTCCATACTTAGACTCTCTTCTTTTCCTACTCGTACACATGCCTTACACCCTTGATAAAAACTTATCACTGCTTCCAGCAGCTTACCTCCCACACCATATATTCTTAAGACCTTCCACAAAGCCTCTCTATCAACCCTATCGTAGGCCTTCTCCAGATCTATAAATGCTACATACAAATCTAACTGTTTATCTTGCATCCATTCTTCAAAGCAATCACTTGATCCATGCATCCTCAACCACTTCTAAAACCACACTGCTCCTCCCCAATCTGATGTTCTGTACATGCCTTCACTCTCTCAATCA
>JAYMFT010037406.1:12500-15744 GCA_038088735.1 Panulirus argus | reverse complement strand
AATACTTTCCCTGTCTGTTTTTCCCAATTTATCAACACTCTCTATATTTCAATTAGGGCCCGGCCTTGATGTGGACTCTAGTCCGTGACTGGAGCCTTCAACATAAAAAAAGACAAAAAAGAAAAAAAAAAATACGAATCTTGGAAGAATTGAAAAAAACCTGTCTTTTAGAATGCGCCAGGTCATGGTTTTGGGAAAGACATGAGAAGTAGAGGCTCCAAAGCTTTGAGGTGTAAGGAAAGAAACAGTTAACAAAACGGTCCACCCTTGGGTTGACAACAGCCACAGAGTAATCATGTGACGCAGCTGCTTCCCAAGTATCCTGTGGTCTAGCTAGTGGTGGGGCAAAAAAGCAGCCAGTTATCGGGAACAAAATACATACTGATAACTACAGAAGACAGAGAAGTGAACCAACACTGCGGCGTAGGGCAAGCGGGTCAACTTTAAAAGTTACCCTGGGACACCACTTTCGACTCTGTCAAGTAAGGATGCGTAGCTAGAAACACCCCATCGTGAGTGCAGTTCTCCATACAAAGACGAATCAACCTTTGTATAAATGGAGCAACTGTTCAGAAGAAAAGAAATTTCGACATCTAAACAGGACTCACAGTTTCTTAGAGGCAGATTGGCTATCTCCATAACGTGGGGTTTCCGAAAATGAGCGGATGTTAGTAATACCAAGTATGTTCATCGAGTCAAGAGGTGAAATTACAGAACCGTCAAACGAGAGACGAGAGTTGTGAGGAGTTTTCGATAGAGAGATGGGTAGAAACTGGGTCTTGGAGGCATTAAACTTAACTAGATTTCATCTGCCTCACTGAGATATCCTGTCCGAGTTTACTAAGGAAGCTGTGTCAAGACGAGAGGCAGATCGAGTTAGAGAAAAAGGAGCAGAACTGAAGGATGTGGATGAATGAAGCGTCAAGTCTTCAGCGTATGAGTGCACTTGGTTATTTGTGGAAGAGAGGAAATCGTTGATAAAAAAAGGAGAAGATTTTGGGGGGGATAAGACGGAACCTTGAGGGATACCGCTGTTGCTGGAGAAAGGGGCAGAAGTTTATCCATCAACAACCACAGAGATAGATCGGCAGGCGAGGAAGCTAGATGTGGGAGAGCAAAGTGAGGGAAGGAAGCCAAAAGAGGGGAACTTAGAGATATGACCCCGATGCCATACCCTGTCAAAAGCTTTGGATATGTCCAGGGCAACTGCACATGACTCCCCAAAATCTTTCAGGGATGGTGGCCAGACATTAGTAAGATAGAATGTCATCAGTGGATCTCTCCTTACGGAAGCCATACTGGTGATCAGAGAGCAGACTGTGAGATTCAAGGTGTCTAAGGATATGGGACTTGAGCAGGGATTCAATGAATTCGGAAATGGTAGATATCAAAGCAATAGGACGATAGTCAGAGGGGTCAGAACGGTCACACTTCTTATTAGGGATGGGATGTATCAACGCATACTTCAAATAAGAAGGAAGTTTTTTTTTTTTTTAACAGAAACGGAACTGACGAGCAAGGTTCTTGCAGACTGTTCGCATATTTATGACACATTTTGAAGATAGGGTAGGTTATGGACAATAAATAGTGCAAATAAAGCAACTCCCTACTAAAAAGTTGAACCAAAACTAAACAGGAGCTGCATAACGTTAACATAATGATTCTTTTCACGACTTATCATAAGCTTCTGCAAGAACTATGAAGATATAGAAAACGAATGAATGAATAAAGAATATTATGAAAAAGAAACTGAAAAAATTGTATGAACTGAAACAAAAGATTTTACGCAGGACAGTGTATTTCATCAGCGCGTCTCACAAATTATCGCTTCTCTAAACTGATACTGTTATCTGTCACATGAAAATGAAGACAGTCCCTTGATAATTAGGTACAAAAGTATCCATCACGTGCCACGACGAGTTCAGAGCTACATCTTTCGCGTATCACCAAACTTGATGGTTTTCTAAATAGAACGGGTGTAGAAGCATTCCAGCCGCCATATGGCCTCCTGACATACAAGACGAGCTAATTATTCAAAGTTCATTCATCCCTTAACTTTGCTGGCTAACTATAACTAGCCACAGGCAGCGCATTATGCTCTCGACACCATCCTTCATTTAAAAGCCGTGCCATAAGCTGTCTTGGGAGGTCTGTCTCTCAGAGAGAGTCTCGAGGAGGTCTCCACTTCGAGCTGATGACGTTCCGCCTCCAGCGACTTTCCTGGGGACAAAAGAAGTCCTCTGTACTCCACCTTGTTGAAACAGAATTCATTTTTGATGAAAGAAGATTTCCTTTATATCCTTCGACCACGACTACAAGTAACAAAATACGTGGGTGTCCGTGGTGTTGATGTTATCGATATTGACCATGAACAAGCATGTGCCAGCCCGCATAGATTCGAATCCTCAGCGCGGCAATCGGTCAGTCCCAATTGTCCTTCTTCTCTTAGGAGCTGGTCGACAAATGGGTACCTGGCTTAAGTTGTGGTGAGTGTGCAAAGATAAGATACATATATACACACAGCTGAGAGACGGGGACATACGAGCTTAAAACTCTTTTCCCTGTAACACACAAACGGTAATCGTTCACATGCTCTAGCATATTCTATTACATATATTCACATACGTATACGTAACAATTCCTCAGAGCTTCAGATTGATATCCAGCGACATTTTTGACAGGAGCTGATAACACAAATGGGGGACTTTAGTGATACAGCTGGAAAACAATAGAAATGCGAAATGTGCGTAAAGATTCACTTATGGCCTCTGCAGTTTCAATCGCTCATGTCCGATAGGTAGGGAACAAATCTGCAGAATTCCAGTCCAGTCCATTGAGAAAACCTTCAAAGATGATTCTAATTTTATGGATTTGGTAAAGCATTAAACGTACTGGTTGATCAGCGCTTTTTAGCTCATGTTTACCCTCACTCTGAACGAACATCTAGACGGACAGTTGCGAAGCAACACGCGTTCCACTTGCTTCTTAGTGAGGACATGAAAATACCATCGTTGTTGTCTGAGTTTACTCATTTCTGTCTCCAAGGAATCGGTAACACCTTGCTTGCTCACTGCGAAACACGCCAGCTCGAGTGCGTTATAAGGTACAAAAAAGTGTCGAGAAAAGCGGACATAAAAGTACAGAAAAACGTCAATAGTAAAGAAATAAAAAGAAATTAAATGTTTTAAATCGGATTCTTCCGCGAGTAAAGTGGCACAAGTGTCGTTCGTTATGCCTTATCATG
>JAYMFT010037406.1:0-7500 GCA_038088735.1 Panulirus argus | reverse complement strand
AGGAGTTGTAAACAGGCTCGTCCAAAGGTCATAACAAGGGTCATCCAGGAGGCTATGAGTGATTAGGGTCGTCCAAAGGGAGTTATGAGTGACGAGGGTCATCTAAATGGGGTTATGAGTGACCAGGATCATCCAAAGGAGTGACCAGGGTCATTCAAAAGATGTTATGAGTGATCAAGGTCGTCGAGAGGGGGTTATGAGTGATCAGGGTCGTCCAAAGGGGGTTACGAGTGACCAGGATCATCCAAAGGAGAATATGAGTGACCAGGGTCATCCAGAGGGGAGTTATGAGTGACCTGGATCATCCAAAGAGGGTTATGAGTGACCAGGATCATCCAAAGGAGGTTATGAGTGACCAAGGTCATCCAAAGGGGGGGGTTTATGAGTGACCAAGGGGTCGTGCGGAGGAAGGTGATCAACTACGATCGTTCAGGAGGAGGTGTTACCAAGGTCGGCCGTTACCTGGTAGTGAGCGTAGACCCAGAGGGTCTTTCGATTCCTGGGAGAGAGGCTGGCCCGTCGGAAATAACTCGTAGGTCTTGCATGTTAACTGGTTTGAGGGGGGGGGGGGTTCCCCAGCTTGCACGGCAGGCCCTGACGCGCGTCCCTTGTTATACACACACGCCTGTTGCCACGAGCCACATGTGTAATTCATGTAGATATATTCCGTATTGTGAATGATTTTAATGTATGTCTTTATTCGCTTTTTTCTTTACGAAAATTCTGAAAAATAGTTCTTTCCCTTACTACCCCGAATTATATATACCATGTTGTCAATGAAGTGTACAATCTTAGTATAGGAGGTTTAGAAAGACGTGGCTTTCCCTCCGAGATAAAACGGTGGCTGATTCAAAGATCAGTGAGCCAAGGTCATTTGAGAGCTAAGGGGGCGTCCATTCCCCCAGGTCCCACATTTTCTCCGAAGCAGTTAAAACGATAACGTATTGTTGCTTTAGGGTCATTCTTACTTTTTTTTTTTTTACGATTTTGTCCAAATATGAATCATTCAAGGTGGAAGTGCACCTAACACGTAGTCGCACAAAGACTCAAATACTTTAAACTATTATCCTTAAAACTTAGCAGCAGGCACCGAGGAGTTCAGAAGACCATACAATATCCATGACATATACGAAAGTCTCTTCACTTTAGACAGACTCATTGACCAGAAATAATGCTATGAAGATAAACGGAAGGAGACAAAATAACAATGTGATATGTTTTTCGTATATATAGAGTGTTGGGGCATAAACTACCTCACGAAATGGCAAATGCAAAGATTATGAAAAAAAAAAACTCAAATCGAGGCTAGACAAATACTTGATCGACACTTATTATCGGTAAGAAAGCCAGACGACCAATTATTTCTTTCTGAATCCAGGTGCTGAGGGCAGATGTCGTCAGACTTGATAGGGTATTTCTCCAGTCCACACTTTCCTATACAGTTTCCACAGCAGTATACTACCCTCATACCGCGAGGCAGGCATTATTCTCTTTTTTTTTTTTGTTTTCCTTCCCAACAGTTGAGTCGAATGGAGAGATGGGTGGGGCAGTTGCCCTCTGCTTTGTTATCATGTCTCTGCTTGATGTCGTTACCCTTCCTGCGCATCAGAAATCTCAGAACTCGGAGCTCGTTGGCCCTACCGGTCGACTATAGTCACTTGTCCGTCTGCCGCAGATTCACTAGTAGTCAGAGTACATACCGTCGGACGGCAAGGAGAGGTGCATACCAGTGTTAAGAGGATGTAGGTCAAGTGTCGAGGGAAGAAGGGGTTAGGAAATCCCCTTGGTAGTGTGGCTTGCAGGTGGCCTTTCCTCCTGCAGGTTGTAGTCTGGGTCACCATGACTTGAGGCCGTCCGTTCCACACTGGGTCTGGCGCAGCTGTTTCCCTCTTCTGATCATGGTGAAGTGGGGTCTGGTTGGGTCTACTTGTGGAGTTATCCAAAGCCCTTACTGCGGAGATGAAGTTAGGATCATGTTCACAGCCAATAGCTCCGTCGAGTTTCTTGCAGTATTTCAGACGTCACCGCAGTCGGTCTCAAAGTCTTGTCAAAAAGTAGACTGGTGATTTGTCATACACCAGGAAAGATGGTGAAGCCCCCTGGAAAAAAAAAAATAATATTGATGGGGTTGAATCCTACTTCCTCTTCTCCAAAATGAAATCAATGGTCCTGGAATCCAAGGGGAGTACCAAGCGAATATGCTGTCATCCAGGTTGATAAATGAATTCTCTAGCGTTATTGTAGATTAGCTGTTCGGCAGTCCTCGGGGTTGAGGCGACGATCTCTCATTTGGAAGTGTTTGAGGGAGAGACTTTCACGATCCAACAATATCACTAGGCAAGGAATTCCTGACGAGGGTGGGATTCATAACAAGGGACTGATAACAACACGAGAGATTAACAACCAAACAAGGGACTGACAAAAAGACATAGGAATGAAATTAAGAAGAGATATTGATATCAAACAAGGAACTGATAAAATAAAAGGCAAATGGATTCATGACGAGTGATTGATAACAAACAATTGCCATGTATGGTATACTTGGGATACAGTGTTATTGCATATGGGATGTACGTATCGTTCTTACGTATCTTGTGTCCCCCCAGGTGCTCCAGCTCCAACCCTGTGTAGGAGAAGCGGGTCCTTGCCTCACAGCTGTGAAGATGCGGCTGGACTTCCGTCCTCCCTTTCTAACCAGACGGGGCACTTGGTGTCTCGCGAGCCCGCGCCCCTTGCTGACCCAGCGATTCCTAACCTTGACCCAAGTGCTGCTGCTGTTGCTGCTGCCCGTCTGCCACTCCTCCAACAACCAAGGTCAGGTCACTGGCGACTCGTACTGCCAGGATGTTTAGCGTATTCCCATCCTCTTACTCACGTGCCGGAGGCAGTCTAGTCTCGGACAGTGTTTCTCTAGAAGTCTAGTTCAGTTTCCCCAATTCCAGGCAGAAGGGATTTTTCATTTTTTCAAGTCATAGCGACCAGACTCTTCTCCATGTGCCAGGGTGTGAGATACGTTCGTGATGGCTCACCGTCTGCTTGTGAGTGAGCTTATCATCAGCGAAAATAACTCGTAACTCTTTGGTGAATAAAACTACCAATAATAATGTTACACATATGTAAAAAATAACGCCTATAAGCGCTTGTAACAAATGATCCCATCAGAAATGAATGGCTGGATTACTAGTGAACAACTCCTTACCAGTGGTAGTCTAGTCAGCAAATGTGACCAACGAGTCATCCGTGTTACAGGAATCTCCTTGAGGAACGTCAATAAGGACGCGGAGGAGTGTCGCGCCGGAGACGGTGGTAGAGGGTTGTGCTCCAGCATCTTCTCCTGCCCAGCCGTGCTGACCGCCTACAGGAGATCCCGAACAACATTCTGCGGCTTCAAAGACTTCATTCCCATGGTCTGCTGTCCTGTGCCGGCCCGTAAGTACCACAGCTTAACATTAAGTACCAGCGCTTAGTATTAACTCTTAGGATAGAGACGCAGCAGCACGGTAGGTAGCGTAGTACGTGCTGCATTGGAGCTGTACTTGCCTACTGCAGCCCATGATGCTAGCGGCGAGACATTGCAACGGTGGAATCAGTTTCGGCAGATCATTCGAAAGAGCTTCTTCTTTTTTTAAGTATTAGCCTAAAAAACGAAACTTGTGATAGCTCAAGCTTGTGAATAACCATCGATAATCTTAGGTGAATATAGTCATTCTAGTTTATGTTCATAAACCATTTATGATTCGCTAATGTAGTCAAAAATAAATCACTAATATGTTTTATTTTAACAGCGGTTACGGAGCGACTCCCGCCCACCACTACACAGCCTAGCCCAATATCGCCACCCAAGGTCGGCTTCAGTAAGTAACCTACCTTACTGGTTCTTTCGTCAATTGTTCACATGATGTTCACATTTCATGCACTTTATTCATCAATGGTTTCTCTGCAACGACGTCTCAAATGCCTCTTGTAATTACTGAGACAATTTGTAACATGTCTGAATACCATTTGTCTAACAAGGTCGTGGAAGTTGATTTTCTTTAACATATAATTATTTTTTTCAAAAATATTTCCGACAAGAATATATTGAATTATCTCTTGCAAGTTGCTAACACTTGTTTGATAAATGATTTGGTTAGAAAATAAGAAAACTAAATGTTGAATCATATTTAATTTCTGCCAGTTCACAGCCATAATTTTCCAAAATATTGTGATGTAATTTCTTTCTATATGAGATTTCACAAACTGTTTTCATCATTCTAATAAGTGTGTTTCATTTGCGTTCCCATTTGCACATAGGATGTGCGTACTTAGCCCATTTGTACGGCATGCAAAAAGAGTTATGTGTAATTACCTAATTACTTGAAGTCGTGAGGATCTTCCTCCTAAACTTTGCTATCGTACAACTTTTTCAAAACTTTTCATACAGCCTGCATTCAAAGTTTCATCACTTGGTTCATTCCATTTATCTACAAATGTGATACTTCTTTCCATTTCTTCTAACAAGCAGCGTACTTTAATCTTCGTATTATCCTTGTTTGTTCGTTCTTTGCGTCTTTCAGAGAACTGTTCGCTTGTCCGCATTGTCATATTGGTTACGAACGTTAAAGGCTGAGCTCCTTAAGTCCTCCTCCTATTCTTTTCCGTAACCTCTCCCTGTTTCTTGGTTTTGTGATCTTTACTTTCATCTTTCTTGCTCTCCTCTGCACCTTTTACTATTACTTCATCGTGTTTGTTTCAGAGAGGTGACCAAACTTCAGAAACTTAAGTTAATTCACGTCAACTCTTAGTTGTAGATTAGTTATTGAACGCCTCCTTATTCATGAATGTATACGTAGTTCTAGTCATCACCAGCAGACAGTTCGCCTACTTGCACAATTCTCCTGACGAAGATTTCTGGCGACGAGTTGGGTAGAGTTTCTACTTTTTTCTTTATTCATACACAAATTCAAGTGGCTTTTTGGTTCCTAGATTTCATCGTTCTATCGAAGCCTTCTTTCATGTCTCACTATGGCCCGTCTCCATTACTTTACATCTGCTCGGATTGAACTTCGTCGACTATATATCAAACCTGAGATTTGTTCCTTTGTAAAACGAAGCAATTCGTGTTTATTTCACTTCTCTCGTGACCAAAGCATCACCCGCAGACATTATCTCTTTTATGTAGATAAAGAAAAGATAAGACAGGGTTTAAGACTCGAGTCCTTGGTCGTATGTGGAGTAAGGCAAACCTTGATAGCAGCGGTAGTTCAGCAACCCATCCAAAGAGGGCGTCGTACATTAAAGAAAATCTATATAATTGCATTTCAGATGCCAGGATCATTGAGGTTCACTCTCCTGGCACAGATTATAGTGTCATAGAATGTTGTACATATGTTCAGGGACTGCACACGCACCGTACAGCAACACACACAGAAGAGTTCACTGTCTTTTGGATAGACCGTCATAAATTTGATAGCTTTACTGATGTATGGCTTCATAAACTTTTAAGAAAATCAGTAATCCTTGTTACGGAAAAAGGTTAGAATATCTCTCGGGGAAAAGAACACTCGTTTAGAATAAATCAAATATTGGCTGAAGATATGATTTTAACGTTGAAACACACACACATACACACACACACACACACACACACGCACACACACACGCACACACACACTTTTAGATCGTTTGGTTGAGACTTTCAGAGCAAAGAAACGTTTTAATATTTTCAGTCGATGTTCACAAAGCTTTGTAGAGGAGAGATTCAAGTTTCCCATAGGCCCCACTCATCATATGTAGTCTGAAGTGAATCGGTGCGTAGCGGTTACGAGATGGGGAAGGCGTATAAACATCAAAACAACTACAGGAGGGTTCCCGCTACAACTTAGGGTGTTTTCCACTTCTTCAGGGATGAGGAAGATGGTAAAGAAGATGAACGACTCTTTTGGCATGGGTGACTCTGATATCTACGTCAGACGCCTGGACACAGTGCCAAGCTACATTGAAAAGAATTTACATCAAGTATCTGTCAAGAGCTCACAATTTACTGTTTTCTGAAGAACTCAGATATAAAGCATATCCCATTTTGATGTGTACTTCATCATTCACCCCTGGGTAATCAATTCGTCATCCATCCACTCAAATTAGTTCACTTCCTAGACATGTCTATCGTCCCTGTTGACATGGTTGACTGATAATGGAGCATGTGGGTTTTGAGACTTGGGGTCTGTCTATTCCTCTTCTACCTTTCTTTTTCTTAACTTGATCTTTACCACATTCCCAGGAGGCACTCCAAGAAATACTTCGTCAAGTCTTTTTAACTCCTGAAAAAGCCCGCCCGCCCGCCCGCCCGCCCATCCCTCGAGTCAACGACAAAAAGAGATCTTTTTTGTTCATAGCTGCGTATTTCAGAATGCGGACTGCGAAGCGGAGGGAGGACGACAGTACAGAGTGAAGTCGTAGGCGGAGAGGAGACACGGCCCAATTCCTGGCCATGGATCGTAAGTCATCGAGCCTTTACTACTGTTATTAGAACTTTTGCTGTGACTATGAACACAGGGGAGGGCAGGAGGGAGGCCCGTACGCGAAGTCACAACACGTATGGTCGTAGAATTTATCTGGAACATCTTGAAGTAGGTGCTCGAGATTTTTCGACTGGTGTAAATGTTATCTACTTGACGCTGACGGCCTGAGTGATCCTTAGCAGTCGATAGGCCTAAAGCTCAATGAAACCAACCATCTCGTAGCCCTGATATTACATCTGCTACTATAGTAGTTAGTGCTGCTGCTATTCCTATTGTGACTATTGTTACTGTGGCTGTTATTACTGCTTTGATGTTGTTTATAGTTTCTATCTAGAGTGGGGAACTTTTACCCTTCACACTTTCATATAAAATTTCCAAAGGGAGTATATTTTCTTCGTAGTATGTGGTGTTTCTTGTAGATATCTATATATATTTATTTTTATTGTTGCCAATTGAACCAGAGGGAGAGATGGGCAGGGGGTCGCATTTTGCTTTTCTTTCCTGTTTCTCCTACTGTTAAGATTATGACTAGATAATCTGGTCACGCACTAATAGGCCTCCGATGATCTTTTTTTTCCATGTATTCCCATGTACCTGCCGATGACCTGACTCCGTCGCTTGGTGTTGAGCTGACCCAGACAGTGTTGACCTGACCTCAACACTCTGGACTGACCTGACCCATAATTTTACCATTTATATGACCATAAAACTTATCAGTAATCCGACAGTCCTCATAATACTAATTGCTGACCTGACCTTAATACTTATCGGTGATCTGGCCTTGACCTGACCACGATGACCTCTCCGACCTCCGGCAGGCTGCCGTTGGACGCGTAGAGCCCAAGGGTTACATCACCTGGTTCTGTGAGGGCGCCCTCATCACGCCGGAGTTCGTCCTGAGTGCCGCCCACTGTGTCACAGAAAGGTGACGTCCTGTTTATATATTTATGTATATATATATATATATATATATATATATATATATATATATATATATACA
>JAYMFT010037395.1:0-15744 GCA_038088735.1 Panulirus argus | reverse complement strand
TTGCTCCATTTATACAAGGGATTGATTCATCCTTGTATGGAGTACTGCTCTCACATTTGGGGTGGTTTTAGCTCTGTATCCTTACTTGACAGAGTTGAGTCAAAAGTGATCCGCCTTATAAACTGTCCCAGGCTAACTTCTGAACTTGATCCCCTTGCCCTGTGCCACAATGTTGGTTCACTTTCCCTCTTCTATAGGTATTACTGTGGTTTTTGCTCCCAAGAGCTGGCTGCCTGTGTGCCCACACCACTAGCTAGACCCCATAATACTTGGCAAGCTGCTGCATCACATGATTATTGTATGGCCATCAGCAACACAAGGGTGGGCCATTTTGATACTTGCTTCTTTCCCTACATACCAAAGCTTTGGAACTCTCTACCTTCTCATGTCTTTCCCAATAACTATGACCTAGCACATTTCAAAAGACAGTTTTTCACTTTCTCAAAAAATCATAAATACTTTCCCTTGTCTTTTCTTTTTCTTTTTCATAATTCTCTGTATTTCAATTAAGGCCTGGCCTTGATGTGGACTTTTGTCCATGACTGGAGCCTTTACATAAAGAAAAAAAAAATGCAAGAATGTTGATTGATAGAGTGATGGAAGTGACAGAATGCAGAATAAGTGAGTAGCAAGGGGGTTTTGGGATGGGTAGGGATGTGTGAAGATTTCTGTGGTGAAAATGACTGTGGAAAAGTATCTGGCGAAAGGTACGAAGTTGTATGTAGCATTTGTGTATCTGGAGAAAGTGCATGAAAGAGTCAAGTGGAATCCTTTAATTCTTTATGGGATGTGTTTAGGATATATGATACATGGGGACAACTGTAGGATGTGTGAAAGCCTTTTACATAGCAGCATATGCATGTGTAAAAGTGGATGGAAAGTTGAGTGATAGTTTTAGTATACGTTTGAGTGTAAGGCAGGGATATGTGACATCACTGGGCTTTTTAACATGCATATGGATGGAGTGATAAGAGATGAAAGCAAAACTTGGTAAAGGGGGTGCAGACATGGAGTCTGGTAGTGAGGTATGGTGGTTAGTGAGAAGCCTGTTTGCTTATGATACTGCAGTGTTTGCTGAAAGTGAAGAGGAGTTGCAGAAAGTTGTAAGTGTCTTTTATGATGTGTGTAATTGTAGGCATTTGAAGGTACATGCAAATAAGAGTGAAGTAATGGTGTTTGAAGGGAAACAGAGTGAAAGTTGAGATTTCACAAAACCCAATAGAGTGAAAGAAGAAAGTCTTCTAAACCATATTACATATATGGGGGGGGAGAAAACTGGAGGAGGTGAGAGAATCTAAGTATTTAAGAGCTATTTTGAGTAAGGTTGGTGATATGGAAGGAGAGATAAGTACAGGGTAGAAGAGTCATTGGGTCCTTTTATTAGAATAAAGGTGTGTAAGTACGGAAGTGAAGTAAGGATTAAGGATCAGCATAGTCCTCCTAACCCTGACCTATGCAGCCAGAACTTGGATATGAAATGAGTCACAGAGATCAAGAATCCAGGCTGTGGAAATGAGCTATATGAGAGAAGCAAGTGGTATGACTAGATGGAATGAAGAAAGAAATGAGTGGGTATGTAAGAGATGTGGTATAGCAGGGAGTGAAAAAGGTATGAATTGTGGAGTGGTAGAGTGGGTGAAATGTAACACTTTGAGGTGGTTTGGCCTTATGCAAAGAATGCAAGATATGCGAGTTTATAAGGAGAGTGTATAGTGGTACAATTAAAGGGTTTGGTGTGAGACGAAGACTGCCTGTGACATGGGGAAATAGAGTGGAAGAGTACTAGAGGGAGAAAAATGATGGAAGATTGCATGGAAAGGTGTAAGTGAGGGAGGCATATAAGGACACGGATAAGTGAAGGTTATTTTGTCATGACCATTCCCTCGATGAGAGTTCCTGGAGGGAACGGGCATCATAGATAGGACCAGCGGGTTGAAAATCCTTCTCTTGTATTTCAGTTTCTAAAAGATAAAACAGAAGGAGGAGCCAACTGAGCAGCCTTTATCCTGAAAGACTCAGGCTGGGATGTCTGAATGTGTGTGAAAGTAACCAAGATAAGAAGAAGCTCAAGATAGGTTGCTTGTTTGAGAAAAGGAACCTGGATATCCTGGCTTTGAGTTAAACAATGGCAAAGGGGAAGAATGGTTTGAGAATGTCTTGTGGTAAAGTCAGGTTGGTATGAGGACAAAAACTAAGGAAGTTGTAGCGCTACTGCTGAAGCAGGAATTGCACAATTGTGTGAAAAAGTGTACGAAAGTGAACTCCAGACTGATGTCAGTAAAAATGAAAGTAGATTACAAGAGATGGGGGATTATTAAGTCTTTATCCACCTGGGCACAAGAAGGATGATGAAGAGAGGTGAGTATTTTGGGAGCAGCTGAGTGAGTGAGTGTGTCAGCAGTGTGTGTATTAGCAATGGATTTAGGGGCAAAAGTGAGTGCTATAATGTAGCAGTTGAGGGTATAATTAAAAGGGATGGATTATTCAGAAATGATGACAATTTGGGAAGTTGTGTGCTGAAATAGGACTAGTGACTGGTATAGAGGGGCATATATGAGTACACATAGGTAAGAAGAAAGAAAGATGGTACATGGGCATTACTGGATTACATCTTAACTGATAGGTGTGCAAAAGAAACTCTTGGATGTAAATGTGCTGCAAGAGGCAGCTGGTGGGATGTCTGATCATTACTTGGTGGAAGCAAGGGTAAAGGTTTGTTTGGAAAAGAGGAAATGATATGAGTGAGGAGAGGGTAGTGAAAGTAAATGAGCTTGGGAAAAGAGACTTGTGAAGAAATACCCTGAAAGATCAAGTGTAAAATGGCAAAATGTGAAAATAAATGAAGCTATGAGAGTGGGTAAGAAATGGGATATATTTAGGACATTACATACAAAACTAATGACTAAGTCTGAATGAATGAGACCACCGTGTGTTTGATCAAGACACTGCCTCGCTAAAGTGAAAAAGGCAATCATCACATAAAAAATACATCAGAAATAGGAATTTTTTTTTGCTATATCCAGGAAAAGACCAAATAGTGCATGCATTAGCTGTTGAATTTTCCTTGAAAATGTATCTTAGATCTATCTTTGTGGTGGGGGAGATATGGAGTCTGCACCATCATGTCAGGTTCTATCCTCAAGTAGTATACTGCTTCCTTTTAGATGCTACTCCCCAGCTGGGTAAGCACTACTTCTGAACTGCTTTGTAAATTGTACAAAAAAGGCTGTTATCAGCTAGAAATGATGTTATCCAAAGATATCATTTCACATAATTACTAAATTAAGAACTTAGAGAATGGTGAAATGGAATAAAGGCATACTCTTATTTTTTGGACACCAACTTGGGAGTTCTTAGGGTTTAATCAAATAATTTTTTTCTCAGCTTGTTTCCTTTATTTCTTGTACCAAATTCTGTTAAATACTCTGAGCAAATAAAACAAATTTTCAATTATCACTTTCAGTGTGATCCTGAGTTAATAAACCATTAGGGCTATCTGCAATTTAAAAAAATTCAGGTCATCATAACTACACTTTTATGTTTGGGAATGATACTTAAAGCAATGATGGGCTCAAGAAACATGCAACTAAAATGTTGGAGGATGGAGTGTCCAGTTACATTGTGACTGCTGACAATAACAGGTATGAGGAAATTAATATGGATTCCTGAGAAAGTTGCATCACAGGTGCCTCGCATGAAAGTAGGTCCCTGCAGAAGTGCAGAGACTGAAACATCTTATGGAAGTTTAAAATGATTCAGTATAAACAGGACAGTTACATCTTTCTGAAAACATACTGAAGACCTTAATTTCATTCTCTAGAAGGTCAGCTAATTCAAATTGTCATCTTTTTATATTATGCTATTGTTCTATCTAATTTGCAAACAAACAATTTGCCTTGTTGTTTCCACCATCTCTTGTAGAACAATGAACGGTACTTGGAGACATATAACCATCTCAAATTCCAATGAAAAACCAATTATCAACACCAGTAATATCTTTTAACTCGTATCATACACTCTTGATACAATCCTAAAATTATACCGACTCCTAAGTAAACATCTTGAACAAAAATCAAAATTTGGTTCAAGGATATATTGACTGCTACCATTTCCTGATATGTTTAAAATAATCAAGAACTTTCATTATAATAATTAAGATTGAGGTTAAGAAAAATATTACTTCCTCCTAAAACACACCTTCCATGTATATTTACGAGACAGGATGTCTTCTCAGTCCAAATATTCTGCATCATGATAAAACTAACCACCAAAACCTTGCAGCACACTAAGATGTTAGTAGTACTGCATGATTCTTTCTACAGTACATCGGCAACTTATCATTCAATGTCACATTCATAATTCGAGGAAATACTTTTAATCCTGAGAGGTCAACAGGTCACCATGGCTAAACTTGCTGTGTGCAAGAATCATTTATTTTCATGAGAAGAATCCTGCTTGAAGCAACCTATGATGATGTTAAATTAGCTTTCAATGCCACTCTAGTCATGGAAGCATTCCTTTTTCTTCTACCATATTATCACTTACTTGGAATTGGGATACATATATATGACAAGAAGTAAACAAAGAACAAAAACCACTAAAATTTCTGTGTTAAAAAATCCATGCATCTTAGCATAATTTGTAAAACAAAATGACACAATTGCACACTTTGTGCACTGTCAGCTTAATATGAAAAATGAAAAATAGTTTGCACTTCAAAATCAGTCTCTCAACAAGCATCAAATTCATAGAGACAACATTACTCTGATAACCTGGACAGTAGGAAAATTTCAGATACAAACTAAGTATTACTATGATCCATGCAGATATTGCTAAAACTGACAATATAAAACATACATACCTTGATGAAAATAATATTTTTAACACCATTTTCTCTTAATATATACAAACTTCTGGTACTGTTTTGAACTGGAAACAGAAATCCAGTGTATATTTTTTAGATTTATCATTTCCACACTGTTATGTTAGATTTTTAATCTACTGGACTTAAAGATTCATGGATCACTACATTATACAACATAACATCATCATATCTAACCATAATGTGCTCCTGGTACATATTTTTAATTAACATAATATATGAGACCAGCTTAAAAATTATGCATTACACAAACTATGTATATGTTGATATAGTCAAGATGCCAAAGCCTTACTAACTATTGGCCATCACCAAAATATTTCTATCAGCCCCCTAATTCATAAAAAAAAATTGACAACTAGAGGTTGCTGTCTTTTCCTCATATTTATGCAAAAGTAGCCATCATTGGGTCATCAATGAGCTTGCAATGCACAGACCACAAGTCCTGAAAAAATGAATAATGCATTACTTATCAACATCTGAAATACAGCATTATAGACAAAGTTAATAACATACATATATATATGCTCTAATTCTAATTATCAAGCTGTGGATACTTTGAAGGAAGTTTGTGTCTTACCTTTTACTAATCCAAAATGGATGTGAAAAATATTCTCTCCTAATAAACCATATGTCATGACACTTTAAATGGCATATTCACTAGTTATATTCTGCCTATTTCTGGTTCATATTTCTTTACTTTTTTCACAAAAACCACTGCCATTTAAGACAACATGAAAACCTCTCAAGGTAAATTTTTAATGACATACTTTCATCACAGGATATACTGGATGTCCTTGATATATGCAGGTACTGCACAAATTATTTCAATGTTATGTAATGACCCTCTTCCTACAAATTATTTCAATGTTATGTAATGACCCTATTCCTACAAATTATTTCAGTGTCATGTAATGACTATTCCTATCAACAGTTTATTAAGTGGAGGAAAATTTCAGTCTTACATGACTATCCACTACAGGTGAAATGTGTAAAACCCAGCTCTCACTAGCTGCTGCTTATCTGTTATGCATGGTGCACTGATTTCATTGTGATGACCCTACTATGACTCACAACTGTATTGCTCATCAGATGTAGTATAACCTACCACTACTACCTCATCTCTCCTAGCCTAAGTACAATAAAACCTGTTACCCATAATTCGAGACAAAATGTTCAAAACAACATGTTTTTCAACTTTGGTTAACACCCCTCAGTTATATGTAAAAATTCAAAAAAATTAAAAGATGAGTAAAAATACTTCAAATTGCATGTGTACTGAGCCACAACAATTAGTGTACTCACCACCTACTGTTTTGTGGTGCTGGTTAGTGTTTACTGTCTCCCATGTGCTTTCTGGCAAAATGGTGTGTGCTGGTCTTGCATATTTGTGTATTTTGCGCACTATCGGCTATTATGGACAATGGCACCTTTCAAGCATCGTCAATGATTGCACGACAGCTCCTCAAAGCCATCTATTATTTTGCAAGAAGCACAAGAGAAATATTTTAAGCCTCAAAAAAAGGATGGAGTTAGGTAGAAGCAGTAAGTAGGAGCAGTCATTTGGAACATTAGATAGAAGCCTCTGCAAACACTGCTCTACACTTGCCCTTTGCCAGTGGCCTGTTAAGGGTGAGGCACTAAAGGCTAAGAAGCAGCACTGGGGTTCTTTAGTTATGGAGACTGTTGCCGTGGCCACCCTTCTGAGGGAGTTCCAATTGTAACAGGTGTCAGAGATATAGATAGATCAGTGTCAGTATGACAACTACTGATGACATCACAACACAGCAGAAGACTGAGACATTTAGTAGTGCTCATTTGTGTACATATATCAATATTTTCCCATTTTCTCAATGTTCACTATTTACAAATTGGTAAAATATTTTGAAATATTACAGCTTCTGAACTATTTAATATTTAGAAAAAAATAAATAACCAGAAACTTTATCTGATATGGCTGAATCCCCCAAGGCATTTCAAATATGTTTTATCTACTTTTGTTGGTGTGTGTTCATGTCATATTGCGATATGTTCTCATTGTCCACAACAGAAATATCTTGTTTAATCAGATAACTGATGCCTGAATGTCAGGAAAGGTGCAGAAATGAGTTACAGATCTATACAGATTAGTCTAAGAGGTGTAGAAATGTGTTACAGATTGATACAAATTAGCCTAAGAAATACAAACTTAACTTTTATATTTAATTAGCATTTTGTTATGTAAGATTTTGATATACTTGCATTTCTTTTGGTTTTTTGGGAATGCTATCTTTGAAAATAACAAAGACCCCTACTAAGTAATTGTAAACTGTGTAATAAAAGTTATGAAAAATGTATTAATTGGCCTTTATCACACTATGGCTGAAGTTTTATATGAAAACCATCAAAAAAAAATATATTTTTGACATTCTAATTATAATTATATTTCATTGTTGGGTAATTCTTCAAAAATTTTCCCCAGAAGATAACTGCATATGAATATATATAATCTGAAAAATAGACCAGTATATCTGTAAATGACATTAGAAATACAGTACAGTACTACACTATTACAATAAACTATCTAGATATACTGACAACTTACAAACAATATTACAGAAATATTTGGAAAAACTTAAACCATAACATGAGTACTTATAAAACAAGAACATGAAAGTCTCAAAGAAATGTAAAATACCAAAAAATACTGTTACCCATCTACAAACCTTATTTTTGTAAATGGACATTTTCATTTATTATGTGAACTGACATATACAGCACATTAGTTCATGATCAAGGATTTATTTCTTAAAGTAGCATTCAGTAACACTTTATGCTGAAAAGGAATATAGGACATAAAAATTTGAAAGCTGATGTTTGCTCCTTGATGACTGAAATATACCTTAACTAAACTTTATAAATATAACATGTTTTATAACAGCTTCATCTACAAGTGGTGTGGTAAATTTTAATGCACTCAAGTAAATGGAGATTTTTTATTACACTACAAGGCTAAATACCAGCATAAGCAAGCTATACACAGTGCAAATCTTGATTTTTCTTCATCTTGCCCAACTGTCTTACCTCATGTATTTTTCCAAGTCCAAGATACAGTTTAATTTCAATTTTCTGGCAAATTTAAATGTTTAAGCATATGCTCCCCCCCTTCTCTCTCTCTCTCCCCCTCTCTCTCTCTCTCTCTATTTAATTTATTTATTTATTATACTTGATCGCTGTTTCCCGCGTCAGCGAGGTAGCACCAGGAAACAGACGAAGAAAAAACCATTCCCCCCGCATATACACATATATACATACAGCACAAATATGCACCGTACATATATATACATACATATCAACATGTACATATATTCCACAAAAACCCACTATTCGTAGAGTAAAAAACAGAAAAACAGGAGTTCTGTATAATTTTGGTCTACATCCTGAGACCCTTTATTGCTTCATATACATATATACATACATACACATACACACATGTACATATTTAGACTTGCTCGCTCCCATCCACTCCTAATGCCAACCCGCCCCACGGGAAAATAGCACTGCCACCCCCCGCGCCGGCGAGGTAGCGCCAGGAGACAGATAAAATGAAGGGAAATATCACCCATTCTCTCAACTGCCAACACGGCAACAAAAGGGGCTTTCCTCATCAAAACTGTTTTTCCTATCTGAAATATGTCACAAAGACAATGAGTTCCCTATTAGGTTAGCATGCCTGTACTGAAAGGGAGATTGATACTGCATTAACATGCTGCTATTAAAAAATCCTTCATAATCAACAATTTGCAATATTAAATGACACAAAGACTTAAAGTCACTAAATTTTCTTGCCATTATAAAACTAAGTAAATCTGGTAAAAGGACAGAAAGAAGATAAAACCTTATAGCATGGAAAACACAAATCAATTAGAAATATTTGGACATCAAAGGCACTGGTCTTCCAGAATCAGTGTTGCTTTGCCTAAACTTCATATGGTCCGGCCAACTGGTAAAACTAGAGTTTGGCAAACTCCCAGTCTGCATCAGTCAATTGATCTTAATGCTTAAACACTAGTTTTCACACAGGAACACACTACTGCCTAACACCAGTGAAATGGAATGGGGAGAAGGTTTTAGAAAACAATAATACATCCATAAAAGTCATTAACAGGAAACTAAAAGGTCGTGAAACATACAATTCTCATGGTTCTGATGAAATTTCCCACTGCACAAACTTCATCTATCTATCTATATCTCTGATGCCCATTCCCTTTGGGAACTCCCTCAAGGTGAAACTATGGCAAAAGTCTCCATAATAGGTGAGCTCAAAACTTCATACCTCTTTCAAAGAAAGGAGACCAGGAAGAAGCACTGAAATACAGAGTGTGGTCTGTCAGGTATGATAGTAGAGGAAGTTCCAGAGATAGGGCCAAATGAGTGTAAAACTCCCTCCTTGTACAACACAAATAAGTAATAGGTAATTATTTTCTATTCATGAAACACTGAGCATAATTCTGTGCATCCCTGTCCTTCACCAGCCTGTTGGGTTGAGGTAAGGCACTCCAGTTCTGTAAAATAATTTTTTGTAAAATATGAATATCTACACATACTTTATCCAACCTATTTAAATGGGAATGGAATTATCATCCATATTATAATCATTCAACTCTAGGATCTCTTTTGTTGGGCTCCTGAGGCTTCAAGGCTGCACTCTACACAGAAGTAAGTAGTAGTTGGTAGACAGTCAACGACCAGGGAGGTACAGTACTAGTAATACCCACATGGGTATCAGGAGGGTTAGTGACATCTGCTCAGTGAGCCAACACTTTAGTGGTTTTCAAGTTACACTCCTCTGACCCAGGTAGCTGTCTTTTCTTTCTGCCTCACTAACATGTGGATTACTGGCATTCTGTCCACAAACATACAATCTCTCCTTGTCATGTGTAACACCTAACAACACCTAACTCACGCAGCTCATTCTTCGTAACTATAGATTTTCCTGCGGTTAGCACTATGCGCTAGCCCTGCCTTTTGGCAAAATGGTAGGAATAGTAGATAGAAACAGTTGGTCGGAACATTTTGGCATGATTATTAGGTAGAAACACTAGGCAGAAGCAGTAGGTAAGAGCATTAGATTGTAGTAGAGATTAGGAACATTAGATAGGAGCCTCTGCAAACACTGCACTAGACTTGCCCTCTGCCAGTGGCCTGTTAGGGGTGAGGCACTGAAGACTAAAAAGCAACACTGGAGTTCTTCAGTTATGGAGACTCTGTTGCCTTGGCCACTCCTTTGAGGGAGTTCAAATTGGAACGTGTGTCAGAGACATAGACAGATCTATATATGAGCAAGAAAATGATGGTCTCTTGAGGAAGACTATACTACTTTCAGTACTACTTTCTGTCCTGAAAAAGAAACAGCCTCACCAAAGATGACTTCTTTGTTGCATTAACCACTTGCAGACAGAGTTTGGTAACACTTGGGAATGCAAATAACAGTAATACAAAAATAAGCTTGTTGACTGGTCAAAATATGCACTGCTTCTAGTTTTTCCAGTTGATTTAACATACAGCAGCCATCCAAAACTGTATGGTATCTGTGAGATTTCCATTCATGAATTACTGCAAAAACTTTGGTTCAATTAATTTCATGCCATTCTAAAATAAAGGTTAAAAATAAATTCCAAGCAACAAACCTGTGAAGTAAGTGACTGAGTTCTCTGGGCCAATGCCTTAACAGTTTTGAGGTTCTTCTGGTGTCGTGGGCCATGTGAACGTGAACGAGATCGACTATGACGGGTTTTCCGTAGACGGCTGAAAAGGCAGCAAACTTTCATTAAATCAAAATAATTCAAACAACAATACTTACAAACTCTTAGATAAATACTTTTTCTTAAAGAATATCTTAAATCTGAGATCTAATGCACTTCCCTTGATTTACAAAATTCAAACCAGAAACAAAGAGCCTTTCAACTTTATTACTAAAGTATAAAATCTGTCAAAATTTACTTCCAAAAACATTACATGGCTCCAAATCCCATTTTCAAGATTTATACAAATCATTATCTCAGATCCATACTCACAGTGCAACAAGTTTGAGGTATAAGTGACATTTGCAATAATTCAAAACCATGCTTAGATAATCAAATTCTTTTCAGTCTCTCAATTAATTCTCTTAATGTAATATCAATAATTAATCACTTCATAAACCAAAAAAATAAGAGCAAAAGGTTTTGTGCATTATGTAAGTGATTGCTAGAGTGGATGTAAGCGAATGAGGCAATTTCTTCATCTGTTCCTGACACTAACTTAGTACTGCAGGAAATGACAAACAAGTATGACACCTGTAAATATGGTGAACAATAGCAAGTCAACCAAGGAGGAGGAGGAGCTTCTCCTGCAAAATTTTAGTAGAAATGTGTCCAGAAGAGCTCAATTATATTCTACTTCAATGCATTAATTGTTTCAAGTATTCCCATTTGGCTGTTCTGGCACATACATAAGATGGACCCACTGTCATCTGCTTGCTTTGGCATATATGAACACAATATTTGTCCTGAAGCCCTATGTTATACCAAAGGTTGAGAATGCAGTAACCAGTGAAGTTATGCATAAACTGGCTGACAATAAGAAATTGGGCAAGAAGGAAAAGGATGAAAGGGTGTTACGGAAGACGAATGAGGTAGCAGAGGCTGAGGCTGACTTTCTCCTTGTTCTACAACAATGCCCTCTTTTTGATGCTGATTGTAGTTGGATATTTCTTGGTATTCAGGTCCATGCAACCAGCATACAACTGATGCTGATTGTAGTTGGATATTTCTTGGTATTCAGGTCCATGCTACCAGCACACAACTATGTGTTTAGCACCCTCGGGGCTGCTGGCATCATTGCTATGTTCTCCACTAGCACCTAATAAGGCTGAGACTTTGACCAATGATATCCCTAGTTGATGTGATGGTTTTCTATCATGATAATAGTTTGCTTTTCTTACTCATTGTAGGGCAGATATTTTTCTAGGTTATTCAAGAAACTATTGATTTTTTTCACTGAAGATTTTGGAAGAAAGTTAAGTGAAAAGTTTCAGGATAATAACAAACTATACTGAAAGGAGGTGAAAAAGGAAAGAGGTGGATGCAGAGTGGATATGCTGATGTGAGAAGTAAGGAAGGGGAATTGCTGAATCAAAAGGAAGAAGTGAAAGGAAGATGGAAAGAGTAATTTGAAGAACTGATGAATGTGGGAGAAGGGGAGGCAGCAGTTGTTACATGCACAGGTATGGAAAAGGGAAGGAAAAAGATATAAGTGCTGGGGCATATAGCAAAGAGGAAGGTAAGAAGGGCAATAATGAGGCAAAAGATAGGAAAGGCACCTGAAGTGGATGGGGTTACGGCTGAAATGCTGAAGTATGGAGGAGAAAGTGTGAGAGAGTGGATGCATCTTATGTGTAATTTAGCATGGAAACAGAAGGTTGTGCCTGAGGACTGGGTGAAAGCTATTATTGTTCCCTTATTCAATGGAGATGGTGCTAAGGATATATGTAGCAATTATTGGGGAATAAGTCTGTTTACATATACCAGGAAAAATGTATGCAAGAATATTAATTAATTGACAATGATGGAAATAACTGAATGCAAAATAAGAGAAGATCAAGAGGGTTTTATGAAAGGTAAGGGATGTGTGAAGCAGATTTTTGTAAAAAAGATGACTGTAGAAAAGTACTTACTGCAAGGTAAGTTGTATGCAGCTTTTACGGATCTGGAGAAAGCACATGACAGTGTTGAGTGGAATGCTTTGTGAGATGTGTGAAGGATATATGGTATAGGGGGACAACTGTTGGATGGTATAAAAGCCTTCTATAGAGAGCAAATGCTTGTGTAAGAGTGGATGGAGAACTGAGCAAAAGTTCTGGGATACATTTAGGTGTGAGGCAGGGCTGTGTGATGTCACTGTGGCTTTTCAATATATCTATGGATGGAGTGATAAGAGAGATTAAAGCAAAACTAGGGAAAAGAGGTGCAGAGATGGAATGTGGCGGTGAGATATGGTGGCTAGTGGCAAGTCTGTTTGCAGATGATACCGTGTTGCGGGCAGAGAGGGAAGAGTTGAAGACAGTTGTAATTATGTTTTATGATGTGTGTAAGTAGAGGAAATTGAAGGTAAATGCAAGCAAAAGAAAAGTAATGGTGTCTGAAAGAAAACAGAGTGAATGTATAAATTTTGTAAAACCATACAGAGTGAAAGAAGAAAGTGTACTAAATTGTGCTGTGGATATGGGGGGAAAAAAACTGGAAGAAGTGAGGGAATTTAAGTATCTGGGAGCTGTCTTAGGCAAGTGTGATAGAGATAAGGGAGAGAGCAGTCCAGGGTAGAAGAGTTATTTAGTCCATTTATAGAATAATGAAGAGATGATTAAGGGACAGCATAGTCCTCCCAACCCTGACCTATGCAGCCACAATATGGAAGTGGAATAAGGTAAAAAGGTCAAGAATCCAGGCAATGGAAATGAGCTATTTGAGAAGAGCATGCGGTGTGACTAGATGGAATGAAGAAAGAAATGAAAGGGTGTATGAGAGATGTAGTATGGTAGGGAATGCAAAGGGAGTGAACTGTGAAGTGGTAGAAAGGGTGAAAAGTAATACTCTGAGGTGGTTTGGGCATGTGGAAAGAATGTAAGACTAGAGATTAAAAGGAAAGTGTATGATAGTACAATAAAAGGGGTTGGTGTGAGTGGAAGACCACCTGTGACATGGGCAAATAGGGTGGAGGTATACCAGAGGGAGAGAAACAGAGGAAGAAAGCGTGGAATGGTGTATAAGCGGGAGGCATGTAAGGACAGGGATAAGTGGAGAGTTCCTGGAGGAAACAGGAGTCAGAGACATAGATATATAGACATTGAATTCTGATCAAAGAAAATCTTAAATTTGGGTGAGAAATGCTCCTGTTAGAATGATCAGGGTTATATTGTTCAATATTCAAGTCGTATGCACACAATTATGGGCAGGTATAAATGGGGACACCCAATTTTTTTCATTTCTGATAACATTTATCATACGGAATTCAGAGATTGGGATACATCCAAATACATTTTTTTTTCAATAATGTAATTTGAGTGACAGTTAAAGTTTGGCTTTATGCAAGTACTTTAATCTCATGAAGCAGTAAAGGAGCTTTTAGACTTGAAGAGATGAAATAATTTGCGAATTAAAGATTTTATTTGACGCAAGTGTGACTGACTGCCCCCCCAAGATATAGAATAGTGCATGAAATTATGTCCTTGAAACTTACAATCTTAAAGTAAAAAGTGTAATGTTAAAGGCTGTTATATAATATCAATATATATGTGTATACAGATTTTGGGTGATCAAGATATGAACTTCCAAGAGGATGAAAGGCATGCATGTGAAAGAGTACACTGAAATGGTATGGCATATTGGGGTCGACGTGCTGTCAATAAACTGAACTACAGCATGTGCAGCGCACATTTTTTCATACTTATTTGCTATTTCCCACATTAGCAAGGTACTATAAAAAACAAAGAAAGGCTACATTCACTCACATCCATTCTCTAGTTGTTATGTGTTATGCAGCAAAACCAAGGCACTCCCATCCACAAAAGACCTTTCCGTGGTTTCCCCAGCTGCCTAACATGCCCTGGTTCAGTTCAGTGACAGCACATTGACCCCTGTATACCACATCATTCCAATTTACTCTATCCCATGCACTTTTTTCACCCTCCAGCATGTTTAGATCCCAAGCACTAAAAATCATTTTCACTCCATCCTTCCATATCCAATTTGGTCTCCTTCTCTTTGTCCCCTCCAATTGTGACACATATGTCTTCTTTACCAACCATTTCTCACTCACTCTCTCCGTATGTCCACACAATTTCTGCAAACCCTCTTCAGTTCTCTTTAGTACATTTTTTTATTCCCACTATCTATACCTCTGGCATCTATTCCCTCTGGAAACTCCCTTAAAGGGGAGACCATGACAAAAGAGTCTCCATTACTGGTGAAATCAACTGCCACTTGTTAGCATTTAGTGCCTTAACCTAAACAGGACAGTGTCAGAGGGCAACTCTAGCACAGTGTTTCCAGAGGCACCTACCTCATGTTCCTACGGCCTACTACCAAATGTTCCAACCTAATACTTCCATTTAATGCTCCCGCCTTAAGTTCCTACCCACAACCTCCACATAACGCTCCACACCTCTTTGTTTCACCTTTTTACTTAAATGAACATATGCTCACAACATATATTATCTTCAAACATTTCATCTCCAACACACCCTCCCTACTCCACAGTCATCTACAGCCCATGCCTTGCAGCCATACATCAGTGGGACTACTATACCTTCAAACATGCCATCTTTGCCCATCCAGATTACCAACTCTCTTTTGACACATTCCTCAATGCTCCCAAAACCTATACCCCTACCCCAATCCCCTATACCTCACTTCCACTTCCAAGGCTCCATTCACTGCCATGTCCACTCCTAGGTATCTAAAACACTTCACTTCCTCCAAATTTTTTTCCATTCAGACAAAAAACCCAACTAACACGTCCCCCAGCATTGCTAAACATGATATTCTTACTTTCATTCACATTTTTTTATGTTGCAGGCTCCACTCATGGACTAAGGTCTCAACTTCTTCCTTTCACACTATTTCCCAAATGGATACACATCCTTTTTAAATTCTATTTCATTATCTGACATACTAACAACTTGAATATATTACCTATCAAAGCCACATACTGCAACTAAAATACTTCTGAGTTAAATTAACACATAAAAAATTTTTAAACACTTTATTTATATTTATTATACTTGATCGCTGTTTCCCGCGTCAGCGAGGTAGCGCCAGGAAACAGACAAAGAAAAACCCATCCCC